>JZLH01S0605083.1:15572-31595 GCA_001188425.1 Eucidaris tribuloides | reverse complement strand
TGTACTTTCATCAATAGCGCTAAGGACATGGTTTACTTTCCTGGTCGCGGGGATGTGTCTAATCGAGATCCATGCCTTTAATATATAATTAAGATATGTGGGTCACTTACCTATGGACTGTGCTACTTTATCAGGGTATTGTGGTACTGTCATCAAATGATTTTTCTATCATACATTATGACTACGAAGCAGTGTAAGGGTCTGTGAAGTAGACTGGGAATTTTTGGTTATCAGAGATATTTCATTCTGATTGCAAAATCTCATGGTCACTATAATTCTATATATAACTGAGTTTGTAGATCTATACTTCTTGTAATTGTTAATAATTTTCTCTTTATACATCAAGTGTATTTTTACAACTGTTTTAATTCTAGAACATGCAAAGGAGATGCTCTCGCTTTCATAGAAAAGTAATTATGAACATTGGTAGCTACATTAAACAATTGTGAGAAAGGACTGGGATATCTTCAGTAAACAAAAAAATTAATTCCAATGACAAGGATTGATTAACAAAATTCTCAAACTGTTTGTTTCCCTAAAATATGAATTTACAGAAGTTAAGATTTGACTGTTCAAAGTTTTTTGTGCTTCCATAACGGTCCAATACTGTGTATTTTTATGTCTTATATCATTATTTGTGTTTGTTGTTCGGTTTTTTTTTTTCCTTTGGTTCGTATAATGCAAATTTTGGTTTACTTGTAATGCAATCCAATGGAAGTGATTTTTTTATGTAAATTAGATTAAATTGTAGTCATTTGTTTGGGGGTAAATCTTTTGGTGGGGCATGTAAAAAGATGTAGATGTAGTTTTTAAAGGGGCTGGTGTTTGACTTGGTGATTGTTTTTTTGAATTTCTAACATGCTATTTACTAATGACTTTGATATCGTGTTAATGTAAAGAAAAGGTTGGTTGTTGTTTTCTAGATACCTGGGAATTTCGTATGCAATGGTTTGGGTAAATGTGATTTTCAAAGAAGATGTGAGAAAATTGTGTTATATTGCGGAAATTGAATATTGAACATTATATAACCATTTTGATTTTGCTTGAGACCGCACTTCATCCCGAGGTCAGCTAATGTCAGACTCTAGAAATTGTATTTGATAACTCTCGTCTGAAATCGTTGAAACATACTAGGTTAAATAAGTTCTAAGGCAATTTGGATTAAATACCGCGAATAACATTACAGTAGTTCTATATAATATTGAGAATGTTTTAACATGACTGTATGTTCTTTAATTTTTCTGTCTGTACGTTATAGTATCGTATCCGTGTCCACAAAATAACCTGGAAAATTAAGTGTTACATTGTGTATTTTTTCGAACAGACTGAACAAACCTCGAGGTCGATCCTTGGGGGCTGGGGAGTTACCCCCCCGGCAAAAAAAAAAAAAAATATTTGAGGGGGCCAAACATATCGATTTGCTCCACCCCCCCCCCAGCACTTGAAATATTCATAAAGTAAATGGCAGATATTGCGTATAAATACGTATAAAAATTAGTGTAAGGTACATTAACTTAACATGAAATACTGCTAAACATACACACTGTCTTTTATCAGCGAGCAAATTTACATTTGCTCCTCACCGAAAATAATTCCATTTGATTCCCGCAATTTTCTCTCCCCCCCCTCCGAAAAATGGATCGACAACCCTGGAACAAGCAAGCAAATAAACGGAACAGAACCAGATATAAAGAGAACAGTACCAAGAATGATGTCTTTAATACTTTTCGTGATTTAGGTCATAATCCATCTCCTTCAAAATACACTGCAAAACAAATTAATCAATTTGAATAGGAATCGTTTCAATCGGGGACTTAAGAGTTCTATTCAGAATTTGATTAAATTTTAAATAGATTCACTTCATATTTTACTAGATTCTAGTCATATTTGAATTCAACATTTAATCATATTTTGAATAGAAATTTCGTAAGTCCCCGATTAAAATGATGCCAATTCAAATTGATTAGTTTGTGTTTAGAGTGTAGTCTTCGTAAATACATACAAAAATACCTGTTAACACGTCAAGGAATACTAATATAACAGCTCGTAAAATAAGAACCTAATTTCGTTTTAGTTCATAACATAAAATGAATTAGTATAACAAAATGATACAAGGAAAAGTGTAACATAATTTCAATCGACAATAAAATAAGAAAATATAATGGAAAACAGTTATAGTACTTAGAAAAATGATCAACATCAATACATAACTGCTTTCTTCTCATTTGATTCCATTTGTTTACTTTTAAATTTTGATAATAAAATTAACAATCTAAGAATAGCATTAATGCAAATACAAAGCATTGATAAATAAAAGGGTTCAGCCTTTGTGTCATGTAGTTGGAAAAAATGGAAATGCAGCTCCCTTCAAGAAGCACAAAAGTGTTTGTTAATTGAAGGGCCCTCGATTGAATGTGTTAAAAGGCAAGTGTTTGTGGATTTATTCAAATTTTGATTTCGAAGTTGATTGTTTCATTACAAAAGGGTAGTTTGGAGTAAGCAGGCCATTCTTTGAAACAATTATGTTAAACATTCCTACAATATATAGCAACCAAATCTAATAACATATTTTGTTAAACATAATTATTTAAACTAAACAGGTTTGATGAATCAGTTACCGAAGCAACGTACTTATGAAATTATATATACGAGTATGTCGGGTGAAATGCTATATCTGAACGCTAGGGGAAATAGACTAATGTATACTTTAAGTCCTATAAATCAACATTAGCATTCCTTTGATATCTTTAAAGACTGTGAATTAATGAACAAGGAGAACGTTTGGATGAATGAGAAATGGGTCAAGTAAAATATATCAAGTAAATATCACGCAAATCAGAATTAGTCATTTTCACTCAGCAAAGTTTAACATTAGAGTTATAGGCCAACGGGGACAGAAGCTAAGTATTTCAATACATTCTCTCCGTTTCAAATCTACAAGACGCTCATGGCTGTAAAATGCGTTTGGGTAATTATTGCATATTATAACCTTTGTACGAGAGGTTATGAAAGAAAATAGCACGTAAAAAAACAACTGAGTTAAGCAGTAAACAGCAATTCAATTGCCTTCCAGCAGGTTGCTAATATGTAACCAATATTTTAAAAATAGAGTAACTTTAACCTGGTATGTTAGATCTTTAACATATTTCATCTTCGTATTGGTGAAAATTATACGGTTTTAACCTTTATTTTGAATGATTTAAATAATCGTTTGTGTATGCAATGATTATCAGGGTTTGATCCATGCAATAAATGTTACAACATAAAAACAAAGATATAAGGTTGATTATTTTGATAAACATGTTGCGATACTCTTTAGGTATTTTCTACCACTAGAATTACCTTTTTGAATATATATTTGCCTGTAACATAATTATCTGTATTTGCACCTAAAGACATTACACGTTATACACATCTACAAATAAACAACTCAATCAAGTTTGCTTTCTTGTATGAAACCAAAGTAATTAACGGTAGGAAATCTTATTTGTACTTCGCCTGCAGCACAGAAAAAAACATCACTCATGCCCTTGTCTATTTATGAATGACGTGTCTGTGACATCTGAAGATCAGTTATTACCTAAAATTTGAAAGATGCATCAAAGAGTAGTGGTCAGTTATAGACCATTGTAGGTCCATGGTTAGACTCTGTGCCAAACTCACTGAACTAAATCAGTTCAGTAGTATTATTTCAGTAACCATGTATTGGTCTATGAATGGTAATCTCCATGAGACTTATGCATAAAAATGTGTTATGTTTATGTATGCAAATAGAACACATTTCCAAATTATAAATATGTTATATTACAAATGTGTTACAAATGTTATGTCACATAACATACATGATGAAAACACATGTACTATAAGGGTCTGAAAGAAGACTACTAGACAAGTTGAATATTTGTCTCTGCGAGATTTCAATTCAAATCAAGATCTAATGTTTACTAAAATTAGACTAAAACTTGGTGTCTGGCTCCTATACTTTGCTTAAGGTTCTTAGATGGTATTTGTTCTACATACCAGAGTATTTGTGACCTGTCACCATGATGACCTGATAAAGACAGTCCCACTTTTTATAAAACATAAAAATGGAAAGAAATATGCTTTGAGTGAAAAATACAAATATTCAAATTCTTGCAATATGTGAAGATCATAAAACGTTTGATTTCTGAAGGCAGTTCACTTTCAAATGTTACATCCCAATTACGATATTTAGCACTTCCCTTAGCTTTGCTATGTGCGACGTGATAAGGGTATCGTGTTGATGAGTCGCATTTACACAATGCTAATTTTAGGCTTGCAAATTGAGACAGCCTGTCAGGCGCGTTTCTATGGGGAAAAAAATCCTCACCCACCCCCCCCCCCAACACACACACGCACACACACGCGACTTTTCGGCGGCTGGACTGACCGTGAAATTTGTTGGATCTCGGACTCGGATTTGGAATGAAAACAATTTCTTCTTAATTTCCCCCCCCTCCCCCCCCCCCCGTTGAGCGATTTTTCGGCGGCTAGGATGACCGAGAAAAATTTGGACCTTGGATTTGGCCGCGGATGAAGCCCCTAGTAGCCCTCGAAACTTCCCGCTCTAGAACCGCGCCTGCACCCTGTCTTTAACAACTCAGAACACATTAAATCGGTGTCAACGTACATAACTTTCTGTTTGAATGAGTGTGTATATTTATAAATACAATGTAAGTTTACAGCACTCATAGTATATTGATCGTTGATCTTCCGTTATGTTATTGCCTTTTGTATTTTTTTTTCATACAGCAGTTGATTGAATTCAGTACGGGGAAAAAATGAGCGACCAACCTTTGGACATGTCTGAAACAAGAAGTCGAAACGCATCACGAGATCTTGGCAGTGCAAACGACAAACAATTATTTTTATTTATCGTGTGTTAGTGGCTCCATATTCCAATAATTCGGTCGGTATACAGTTGTTGGATGGAGTTGCTGCTTCTGAAAAGGGCATTATAGTGTTGTTATTGAGGAGGAAAAATTGATGAAATTTCACTGGACACTTTATAGGTGAAGATCAGAAGTCACAGTCCATAGCGCACACTCCATCACTTACTGTGAATGCCAAGACGTAGAATCTAAGATGTCTGGTGATATTGCAATAAGATCAGCTGTGTGGAAAGTGTTTCAGTGTGCCTTCTGCTATAACAAGCTGCAAGATGCAAGATTTCTCAAATGTTCCCATAGTTTCTGCACGGCTTGCATACAAGAATTTACGAGTTCACACGACGAATCCACAATCATCTGCCCTGTGTGCTTCGACGTAACCTTGCTACAACCCGGTGAAGTGTCGGCTCTCCGACTCGACTCCCGAGCCAACGCTCTCATTTCAATGTTACCCGAATCACCTCTGCCCGAAAATGCATTTAGAGTGGTGTCGTGTGATTGCTGTTCCGTCAACAACAGCTCCCCTGGCAGCATTCGCGCCTCTTCGTTTTGTAGTGATTGTTGTCTAAACATGTGCACAAACTGTTCCCAAGCACATCGAGTTATTCCTGTCTCCAGGCATCACATCACGTCGGAAATCTCGAGGTTTTTCGATTCATTTGAATCCAGGTTTTCTAATTCATTAAGAGATTACAGAGATAGATCCATACAGGAAGATATCGCGGAGGTTGAATCAGCAGAAAGACAAACCTCTATCAGATCGCCTGACACACAACCAATACTAACTCAAGGCAGTCCGAAGACATGTGTGTGTTGCATTCTTCTATAAAGCTGTAAATCAGTTGTTGGTCCAGACCTATTTTCAAACCTCGCTAGGAAAAGTCTTAGCATTTTCATCCAGCGTTATTGCGTCATTCCGAAGGAGAGATGTTTAAAATCTCCAAACTATGTATCATAAAGAGTTTCAAATTATTGGCGTTAATTTTGAATCCGCTGATTACAATTGCAGCGTCCACAACATTAATGTACAAAACTAAATGACGAAAGTTTGCCTCTTCGCTGTGAAACCCTGAATTTCGCCAGTAAAAATGGCTCAAGGTCAGTAGAAATTATTTTTTAGCTCTGCCCGAATGTGCCTCAGTCAGACAATTTATCAACACTGTCAATGCTTTTACGTAAGATTGAGGATTGAGTTTACGGGTGAACAGGCCCAGTAGTTTACAGTGAGACGGAAACTACCCAGGGGACAAGGATTTAAATTTGGGGTTTGGAGAACCCGGGCGATTTTATTGCAAAGAGCGGGTTGACAAAGCTGAGACTTTTCACAATGAATCAGTATCTAGTAAACTACGTAGCGGAATGACGGAGAATCTTGACCTTCAGGGTCCAGGATATCTTGCCCAGATCATGGTGGATGCAATTTTATGATGTGGTCCATGGACGATCCAGGATATTTAGAAAGTGTGAACACCAACAGGAAAATTTTCTCGCGGTTTAGTGTCAATAAATGTGACAAGCAAACAAAAGGAGGTCATCAGTCCCAGCGGAAGGTGGGTTGTTTTCACTGGCCAATGAATGTGATAAGGAAGCAAACTGTCGCATTAGGTCCACGGGCTTGGTGTGCTCCTGGATTCGTGCCAGATGCGGCTTCCAGAATTCAGAAGTTGATATCGACATTTACATCTCCGTTGGCTGTGAGCGAACTACCAAGACAGGTTAATCTTCGGACATTTTTTAAAGATTCCATTGACTATCTCGCGATCTGTTTGGGAATAAAGTCTTTATTTTGTATGATGTTTGTCTTCTAAATGCTAATTGAAGATTTCCTCTTATAGAGGGGTCGTCATCGGTGACCTCACATGTACTTCAGCTCTGCAACTATGCTCTGTCCGGGGGGGGGAGGTGTCTAGGTCTATGAGGCAACGGTCTCTTCTCCACAGTAATCAGGTTACTATTCTGTATTCATTATGTTGTATTTGTGGGTAGTTGAGGAGATAGAAGATATTATATCTTTGTCTACAAACCCGTGCGACGCTTTCAAACAATTGTTTTCTATGCTATAGATGATACATCTAGTTTGATGCATCGACCGAATCCCTCATAAAGATTCTTAAGATGTTACAACAAGGGATATAGAAAGCGACCCATCTAACCTCTCTGACTCTTCTACGTCTAGATTGACACCGCAACTGGATTTGCTCATATACTATCCAATGTTCCTGCTTAGTTTAGCAGTACAGGAATTCTCTGTTAACTAGTTTATACATGAGAATTTTCCGTGTAGAATCTTATGTCATAACTCAATAGTTTCATTGATGTTACTTTAACAATCAGTTTTTGAAAGAGGATATAATCTTTTCATTCAATTTTCATGACAATGTGAGACGTGTAGAAATGCATTGCTCTCAATATTTAAAGACACTGTTTAACATTGTGGAATCCCAATTTGAAAAAAAAAACATGTCAAACTTTGTTATGAGCTCTTTGATAATGGACAAATAGACACTGTACAGTGTGTCTCAAAAAAGTGTAAGTGAAAACCGCCCTCTTTGGCAATTAGAAAATACTCCTGTGGCTGGTGACATTATGCTTACATCAACGTCACGGGCAAAGTCTCAGCTTCCAAATAACGTTAGTTTTCTTCAATTTGCTTGTTTTAATCTTGAGATATGTTCATTTAAATAAGAAAGGGTAAAATCACAATTGTGCCACTTTTACTGCAGTCCCTTGTAAAAGTGATACAATTGTGATTCCACCATTTAGTTATCTCAAGATAACAGTAAATTGAATAAACAAAAAACATTTAAAAACTGAGACTTTGCCCTTGACGTTGATGTAAGCACCATGTCACTAGAATATTTTCTAATTGCCAAGGAGGGTGCTTTTTACTTGCACAATTTTTGAGACATGCTGCAGCACGTCTCAAAAAAATTGTACAAGTGAAAAGCGCCCTCTTTGACAGTTATAATGTACTGCTGTGACACATCTTTTCGTCAACATAAATTGCAAAGTCTTAGCTCTCAGTCTCTGTTTTGTTCAAATTGCTTGTTTTGATCTGGAGATATCTTGTAAACAACAAAAGGGTGGGATCACACTTGTGTCACTTTTACGGGAAGCGGGCCTGATGCTATCATTGACTGTAGTTAAAAAAAGGGGGGGCACATTTGTGATTTTACCTTTTTGTTGTTAACTGAACATATCTCAGGATTAAAACAAGCAAACTGAAGAGAACAAACGATATTTGAAAGCTAAGAGTATGCCCTTTATGGTGATGTAAGCATCACGTCACAAAAAAAAAATGTTTTTTCTCGTACCAAAGAGGGCGCATTTGACTTGCTCAATTATTTTTGAAACACACTGTAGAATGCAAAACTTCAGAAATGTTGCTTTCACTTACAAATAATGTATAGACAAATATTATTCAACACAGCAGTCTATGTGAAAAATCTGAAATGGTCATCCATTGATTTCTACTTTATAAAAGCACTAATGGACGTTTTAAACTGCAATTTTTCAAACATTGATATTTAAACCTTATCGGAGACACCAATATAGCAAAGGAAACACTTGGTTGAGATTTTTTATGAACTGGAAGCATTGTTAAATGATGCCGTTAAGTCAATTTCTTTGATATAACCCTGCGGTAAGTGCTTTAATTATTCAAGAAATATATAAATGCAGGATTGATTTAGGATGGTCAGTAATCATTTGCGGTATTTTACGTTGTTAAAAACCAACAATGTGGAGTGAACTTTGTTCTAGGAGTGTTCATCGCTTCACATGGATTTTCCCCCGAATCCGTCAACCTGAACGCTTTCCAAGGGCGTCAGTCGATTTCGAGGATGAGGGGGGCAAAAGAAAAAATTCAAAATTTTCGGGGCGTTCCGTGCCAAAAAAATACAATGCAACAATTTTGCCCGCGAAGCGCACAATAAACTTAAAACTTGTGTGTGTTTAGTAGTATATGTATATTGAATTTAATGGTGTAATGGTGTCTTACATTGTTTTAAGAGCATATTCTTGCATGACGTTTTACGAATTTTTCACGGCAAAATCATTGGGGGTGAAGAAACAATATGTTTGCCCCAGAATCGACGCCCCTATGGCTTTCAACAAAGTGGCCATCACATATCAGTACATCTTTTACATATAGGTGTATATTTTTAACAAGTATGATGATGACGTCAACCTTGTTTAGGTTTGCTGCTGGCAACGATCCCACTTACCTATCTGAAGTGGACTTTTAAAACCTATGTTGATTATTTTAGTCACGTTCTTAGAAAATGGGTTTCCCCGAGGATTTTACCACCCATCAGTACGTTGTGTAAACAAGATTGCATCATAATATGATCTCGTGACATATACATACAGGCAAATACAAACAACATGAATGCCTCGGAACTAACTTATCTTTGTTTAACTTATCTCATATTTGTATTGAGATAGTAACATTAATGTCAACTATGGAGACGATTCGATTCTCTCTCGTTTACGATTGTTATATATTTAGCGCGTCGGTCTAAACTTATCTCTTTTGTACCCTATCGCAAACAATTATAATATTAACGCGTATACCAACAAAAATATGATTTAATTTCCTGCATAAGTGTTGACGTGCTGTGATAGACGTGCTGTGATATTCTAAACTAAAAAAAAAAAAAGACCAGACATGACACAAAAGCGTCGGGTGGATACGCTGTGCGTTTCTGTCTGTCTGTCTGTCTGTCGGTCTGTCTGTCTCCGTATATGTGCCTGTGTATACATTCTTAGAAAATGGGTTTCCCCGAGAATTTTACCACCCATCAGTACGTTGTGTGAACAAGATTGCATCATAATATGATCTCGTGACATATACATACAGGCAAATACAAACAACATGAATGCCTCAGAACTAACTTATCTTTGTTTAACTTATCTCATATTTGTATTGAGATAGTAACATTAATGTCAACTATGGAGACGATTCGATTCTCTCTCGTTTACGATTGTTATATATTTAGCGCGTCGGTCTAAACTTATCTCTTTTGTACCCTATCGCAAACAATTATAATATTAACGCGTATACCAACAAAAATATGATTTAATTTCCTGCATAAGTGTTGACGTGCTGTGATATTCTAAACTAAAAAAAAAAAAAAAAGCCAGACATGACACAAAAGCGTCGGGTGGATACGCTGTGCGTTTCTGTCTGTCTGTCTGTCTGTCGGTCTGTCTGTCTCCGTATATGTGCCTGTGTATACGTGTGTTTGCGCGCGTGCGCGCGCGGGTGTGTGTATATGTGTGTGCGTGTGTGCGTGTGTATGCGTGTGTGTGTGTGTGTGTGTGTGTGTGTGTGTGTGTGTGTGTGTGTGTGTGTGTGTGTGTGTGTGTGTGTGTGTGTGTGTGTGTGTGTGTGTGTGTGTGTGTGTGTGTGTGTGTGTGTGTGTGTGTGTGTGTGTGTGTGTGTGTGTGTGTGTGTGTGTGTGTGTGTGTGTGTGTGTGGGTGGGTGGGTGTGGGTGTGGGTGTGTGTGTACGTGTATGTGTCTGTGTATCTGTGTGTCTGTCTGTGTGTCTGTCTGTTTGAAAGAGTTTTACAGTCACAGTTACGAAATGATGCTGTTTCTATTTACGGGCTATATATTTGCATTGATCTTCAATGTTCATTGGTGTAGTGCTTGTTTTATCGATTTCCATGCCGATAACGTTTAGCCCAAAGCAGTATTTTTATTAGGAGGTTAGGACTTTGTTCGACGGTTCATCACAGTATCGCCCTGATTCTATCTAACCCTCTCATAACCTATAGTTTATTCAATTGGTGAGAATTTTCAGAATAACACATGTGTTAGTGACAGAGAAATAAGACCGTACAGTTGCAAGTCTTATGCGGTGAGTTATTGTAAATCCTTTATTTTTTCTACGTGAAATTTACCATTTAGCATTGGTATATCATGGAATGCATACTATCGTGGGAAAGTATACTCGTCATCAAAATGTTCATTCTGCGCGTCGAAAGCGTTGAATTTATTCCGAGCATGCAACATATGAGTAATTGAAATTCGAAAAAGATCACGCACCCAAAGATTTTATGGTGAAAATGAACACTTTCGTGACGGCAAAGCTGACTTCCAGAAAATTATATTGAATAAACGACTGTTCACGATAATCCTTACTCAAAATATGTATTTTTTTATTTTTTATTATGTTTTCTAACTCATAAATTAATTGATTTAGTTATAGCTAATTATTTGTGTAGTTATTTATTGATTCATTTTCTTATTCATTCGTTTATTCATTTGTTCCTTCAGTTATGTAAGATGCATTCTGCAAGATGTGCATGCATACATCGAAAGATACTTAATGAAAAATGTTTTAAAAATAAATAAAAAGAGGAAAGCTTTTCCCCAAATTGGGGGCCCATACATTCTTCTCATAATGTTTAATTAACAGCCCTATCCTGGGGATAAAAAGTTGTAACATCACATGAAATATAATATGACCTATCTAATCCAAGATGCTAAATGGGTGCTGAACAAGACATACACACTGTATCAAAAATGAAAAGCGTTCACCGCATTATAGCTTAGAGATAGGTGTTTCTATTTCCTTTTCTTCTCGGCCTGTAGGGACAAGATAGCGAACTCATTATTGTTCTGTGGAACATAAAAGATTTTGGCAATTGTTAGTCAGGTTGTTGACAAAAACAACCCATACGAAGCATGTAAAGCTATGACCAACGGCTTACAGAAGAATAATTGTCTAATACTTTTGCATTATACTATCATACAGGAAACCGCGACAACTTTTAGAATTTGAGATTCCATCCGTTGCATCACCTCCAAATCCTCTTTATTTTGTAATCTTATCTCAATCTTTTAACTTCAGTTCAAGATGGCGGAGGATAAGTTAAAAGCAGCAGCCAAAAAAATCCTGCAGTGCCCGATGTGTTACAAGACTCTGAAAGATGCAAGATTCCTTAACTGTTTCCACAGTTTCTGTACAGAGTGTCTAGTAGAATTGACAAGTACGAACGAACAATCCGAAATCATCTGTCCCCGTTGTTTTGCTGTAACCCCGTTACCTTCCAGCGACGCAATGTAAAAATACATATTTTGAGTAAGGGATTATCCGTGAACAGTCGTTATTCAATATAATTTTCTGGAAGTCAGCTTTGCGCTCACGAAAGTGTTCATTTTCACAATAAAATCTTGGGTGCGTTGATCTTTTGTTCGAATTTCAATTAATCATATGATTGCATGCCTCCGGAATAAATCCCCAACGCTTTCGACGGCAGAATGACATTTTGATAACGAGTATGACTTTCCCAGAAGTATGCATTCCATGACTTATAACCCAATGCTAAAATGGTACATTTCACGTTGAAAAAAATAAAGGATTTTAGCAATAACTCACCGCATTAAAGACTTCAACTGTATCGGTATTATTTCTTTCTGTCACTAACAACATGTGTTATTCTGAAAACTGTCTTCCACCAAAGTGAAAAACTATAGGTTATGAGAGGGTTAGATAGAATCAGACGATACTGTGTGTATAAACCGTCGAACAAAAGTCTAACCTCACTAATAAAAATTACTGCTTATGGGCTAAACGTTTATGGCATGGAAATCGATAAAAACAAGCATCTACCACCAAATGAAATGAAGTTTATCAATGCAAATATATAGCCCGTAAATAGAATACAGCATCATTTCGTAACTGTGACTGTAAACTACTTTCAAACAGACAGACACGACAGACAGACACTATATATATATTAATTACACGTACACACACACCCAACCCACACCCACCCACCCACCCACACCACACACACACCACACAACACACACACACACAACCACACACAACAGCACACACACCACACACACACACATATATATCTAAAATAATATATATATATAAATTATACAAAACACACACACAACACACAACACACACACACACACACATTATTATATATTATATCTAACGCATACACACGCACACACGCACACACATATATATATTATATTCTGCGCGCACGCGCGCAAACACACGAGTATACACAAGGCCACATATACGGAGAACAGACAGACGACAGAAGACAGAAGACAGAAACGCACAGCGTATCCACCCGACTGCTTTTGTGGTATGTCTGCGCCTTTTTTTTTTTTTTTTTAGTTTAGAATATCACAGCAGATCAAACTTTTGATATATAATATGATATCATATTTTTGTTGGTATACGCGTTAATATTATATGAGTGTTGGCAGGTAGGGTACAAAAAGAGATAATTTTTAGACCGACGCGCTATATTAATATATTCAATCCGCGTAAACGAGAGAAATCGAATCGTCTGCCATATTGACATTAATGTTACTATCTCAATAAAATATGATGGATAGTTAAACAAAAGATAAGTTAGTTCTGAGGCATTCATGTTGTTTGTATTTGCCTGTATTATATGTCACGAGATATATTATGATGCAATCGTTTACAAAACGTACTGTAATTATATTGGAAACCCATTTTTAGAACGTATAACAGCTACATAATACGGAGACAGACAGAGCGACAGACAGAAGACAGACAGGAAGCACAGCGTATGCACACCCACGCTTTTGTTGTCATGGTCTAGCTTTTTTTTTTTTTTTCTTTAGTTTAGAATATCACAGCACGTCTATCACAGCACTCAACACTTATGCAGAAATTAAATCATTGTTTGTTGTATACGTATAAATTATATTGTTTGCGGCATAAGTACAAAAGAGATAAGTTTAGACGACGCGGCTAAATAGTATAACAATCGTAAACGAGAGAGAATCGAATCGTCTCCATAGTTGACAATTAATGTTACCTATCTCAATACAAGATATGAGATAAGTTAACAAAGGATAAGTTTAGTTACGAGAGCAATTCATGCTTTTTGTATTTCCTGTACTGTATATGTCACGGAGATCATATTATGATGCTAATTCTTGTTTCACAACGTTACTGATGGTGGGTTAAAATCCTCGGGGAAAACCCATTTTATAAGGACGTGACTAAAATAATCAACATAGGTTTTAAAGTCCACTTCAGTAGTAAGTGGATCCCGTTGCCAGCGAGCACAACCTAAAACAAGGTTGACGTATATAATTCATACTTGTTAAAAATTTATACACCGGTATATGTAAAAATGTACTGAATGTGATTCGGCACTTTGTTGAAAGCCATAGGGTGGTCGATTCTGGCAAACATATTGTTTCTTGCACCCCATATGAATTTGCGTGAAAAATTCGTAAACGTCATGACAAGGAATATGCTCTCAAAACCAAAATGTAAGACACATTACACCGAATAAAATTCATATATACAATATTACTTACTAAACACACACAAGTTTTAAAGTTTATTGTGCGCTTGCGCGGCAAAATTGTTGCATTGTATATTTTTTTGGCACGGAACGCCGAAAATTTTGAATTTTTTCCTTTTGCCCTCATCCTCGAAATTCGACATGACGACCTTGAGAACGCGATTCAGGTTGACGGATTCGGGGAAAATCCATGTGAAGCGATGAACACTATAAAAACAAAGTTCACTCCACATTGTTGGTTTTAACAACGTAAAAATACGCGAATGTTTTTTATTACTGACCCATCCTAAATCAATCCCGATTTATATATTTCTGAATAATTATTATATATATCCAGGGTTATATCAAGAAATTGACTTAACGGCATAATTTAACAAATGCGCTTCCAGTTCATAAAAAAAATCTTAACCAAGTGTTCCCTTTGCTATATTGGTGTCTCGATAAGGTTTAAATTATCAAAAGCGGTTTGAAAAATTGCAGTTTAAACGCCATTAGTCTTTTATAAAATAGAAATCAATGGATGACCATTCCAGATTTTATTTTTCAATGACTGCGTGTTGAATAATATTGTCTATACATTATTGTAAGTGAAAGCACATTTCTGAGTTTTGATTCTACAGGTGTTTCAAAAATAATTGTTGCAAGTCAAAATGCGCCTCTTTGTACGAGAAAAAACATTTTTTGTGACGTGATGCTTTACATCACATAAAGGGCATACTCCTTAGCTTTCAAATGTCGTTTGTTCTGTTCAGTTTGCTTGTTTTAATCCTGAGATATCTATATTACAACAAAAAAAGGTAAAATACAAATGGCTCCCCCCCCTTTTTTTACTACATCAATGATAGCATCAGGCCCGCTTCCCCGTAAAAGTGAGTCAACAATTGTGTTCCACCCTTTTGTTGTTTACAGGAATCTCCGAGATGCCAAAAACAAGCAATCTGAACAAAAAAATGTAGCATGAGAGCTAAGACTTTGCAATTATGTTGTACGAAAAGATGTGTCACAGCAGTACATATAACTGTCAAAGAGGGGCGCTTTTCATTGACAAATTTTTTTTGAGACGTGCTCGCCAGATGTCTCAAAAATTGTGCCAAAGTAAAAGCACCTCCTTGGCAATTAGAAAATACTCCCAGTGACATCGTGCTCTTAATTCAACGTGCAATGTGGGCCAAAGTCCTCAGTTTTTAACAATATTGTTGTCTTGTTTATCAATTTACTTTATCTGAGAAACTAAATGGTGGGAATCACACATTGTATCACTTTTACAAGGGACTGCAGTAAAAAGTGGCACAATGCTTGTGATCTTTACCCTTTCTTATTTAAATGAAATTATCTCAAGATTATAATCAAGCCAAATTAGAAAATTAACGTTATTGGAAGCTGAGACTTTGCCTGTGACGTTGATGTAGCATAATGTCACCAAGCCACAGATATTTTCTAATGCACAGAGGGCGTTTTTCACTTACAACTTTTTTGAGACAAACTGTAACAGTGTCATTTGCCCATTATCAAGAGCTCATAACAAAGTTTGAAATTGTTTTTTTTTCAAATTGGGATTTCCACAATTTAAACAGTTGTCTTTAAATACTTGAGAGCAATGCATTCTACCACGTCTCCACATTTGTAATGAAAATTGAAATGAAAAGATTATACCTCTTTCCAAAAACTGATGTTAAAGTACACATCAATGGAAAAACTATTTTGAGTGTATTTACATAAGATTCATACACCGGAAAATGCTCATGTATCTTAACTGTCTAACAGAGAATTATCTTCTCTTT
>JZLH01S0605081.1:0-12827 GCA_001188425.1 Eucidaris tribuloides | reverse complement strand
AAAGGGGCAGTTTTAGTTAGAAAATGAGACCCCGGTTTTTCTTTTGAATGATCCTCGGTTAAAAATTTTGTTTGCTGGAGGCAGAGTTTTACAAGAAGTTTTAAAGGGGATGCGTTGTAGCTTAATGATATAGTTATAATTGTATGCATCACATAGAGACCTTGTACTGGATGTGCACATCAATCGATCTTAAGGGCTGAAAAATATTTCGCCTAAAATAGTTCAGCTCTGGTACGAGTCAAAAATTATGGAGCGATGATTTCTCTTCCCACACCCCCCCCCTCCTTCCCCCAATGGACTTCAGTTGATTGGAGTGCCGTAGGAAACACAGATTTGATGCCCATGCTTCCAATATTAAGTACGTGCTGACAAGGAGTTAGAAATCAGTGATGGGGCTACCAATCAATGAAAACAAATGATATACTACAGTGGCAATATATCAGGATTGCTCTGGTGAATTCAATTCATGAATTTGGAATTTCACGTTCCAGTTGCTGCGGCGCTGTTTCCATGCTTGATTTGACAAACCGAGCTTGGTATTTAAAGGGCGGTCAGTATACTTTCTCATTTTGTTCGTTAACCCAGAATACATGTGCGTGCACAAATTTCATGCATGTTTAAGTTTTACTTATCTTCTGTATTAAAGTAACGACAAACGGAAAAAACATATGTATATAGTTATGTATGTGTGTATGTATGTATGTTTATGTATGTGTGTGTGTATGTATGTATGTATGTGTGTGTATGTATATATACACATATATATGTACATAAATACATACATCCCGATGTTTTCATGTTTTAGTTATACATGCTGTTTGGGAGTCGGTGGGTGTATGTATGTATGTGGTGGGGGGGGGTGGGTGGGTATGCGCAAAAATATATCATTTTGCGTGGGCAAGCTTTGGGAGCTTTAAAGTGATAGGCTAACATTGTGGATCTTCAATTTAAAAAATTGTCAAACTTTGATATCTGAGCGACATAGTAGTGTTCAAATGGACAAATAAACACCCTAGAATACAAAAGTTTGTAAAGTTACACTGCCAATGGCGAGTTATACATGAATAAACAATAAAACTAGGGGCGAGTTTTATTAACCTAGGCGTACACACAGTAAGTCTATGGGAGGAAAATTAATGGGCAAGTGAATCTGGTCAACTTACGATTTTCACTTTTTTAAAGCACTAAATAATCATTTTGAAATACACTTTTTTTCAGGGCTTCAGTTTTAGACCTCATCAAAGACACTGGTAGCATGGGGAATCATGCGGCTCAGATTTTTTAACTGTGGTAAATGTTAGCCAATACCTTCAATGAATTCTTTCTGTGTTTAAATCATTAAATTAGGCTACTTTCTTTAAAACTACACAAAAAAGAAGTACTAATCAATCCCTTGGAGATAAATCAATGAAATATGATTGATTGTCCATATCCGTTGCATTTTTTTTTCTCAGAATATTACAAAATTGTGAATCATTCGCCAAATTTAAAGAAGTAATCTTGCAGGTGTTCGCTTGTTGTACATGGTGGTCAGAGTCAGGCACATTAATTAACCCTTGCGGTGCTTCGTTCAACAATTTTCACAAGTCGATGAATGCTCTGAAGACAATGAATAAGGGATTCACTTATCCTCTTAATTCTCCTGCTAAGTACAATACCTTTCTCACTAGACAACAAACCATTTGTACCTTCTATGAACAAAAAAGGTGTGCCTAGGCTATTGTACAAAAAGAACAAATTACATTACAAACCCGGAAACCAAATTGAACCTGAAGTTCATTTTAAAAATGTTACACTGTCATGGCAGAAGCCCCATTTATAATCAATGTCAAACTTTCATTTCTGACCTACATGATACATGTAGTCTTTGAATAGAGAAATAAACACCCTAGAAGCTAGAAATTTAGACAATTATGGTGTCACAAGTCAATGGACAAAAACATATCTATAACACAACAGTGGAAATCCAGAATGGTGGCTCAAAAAAACTTTTACTTTTTAAAAGCAAATTCTTAATGGTCGTTTTTATGCATTTTTTTCTAGAGCCTCCAAAGTACAGCCATTAATACATCGCTTCACAATGCCCCAGGGCCTTTAGACAGACTAAAGCAAAATTGAAATCAATCAAACATAGATTAATCATCCATCACAAGATGGTCGTAAATATGATATATAGTATTAACTATCATACAATAAATAAGGTAACGCAGGATGACTAGTCATCCGTTTGAATATCGTTAATATCGTTAATAAGACTGCATTTCGATAATATATGACATTACGTGCTTTGACAACATGGAGATGGATTATGTTCAAATAGCGAGGAGTTGCAAAACAAACACAACTGTTTGATATGCAAAAAATACCATTATCCGCTAACAAACATGCATGTACACAAAATGACAGCGCAGTGATGCATCAACACTGTGTTACACCGCATCAGTCTGTATTTATTCAGGCCGAGTGCATTTTAGAGAAAAAATAATGTTTTATTTTAGATTTTTTTTCTCGCTGTCTCTGACGACAGTAATATGGAGGCGAAGCAATAGCAAAGATATGAGATAATAAAGGGCTGTATTAAATAGAAAAAACAGAAAAAAAGTTTTAAATTTAAAAGCCTGGTTTTTTCTTCAATGTCATTCTGAAGTTCAATCCAGAGCAGTTAGACTTTCCAGCATTATTCTGTTTTGTTACCATACTGCTATGCCATTTCTTCGACGGAAAAGGCATTTTTAAATGATATTTATAAATAATGGAATGGTTCAACCTTGTCTCAGACATTCATTTCAATCAATAGCTTTTAGAAAATCATCAACAACAAACAAAAATCACTCAAATGTTCTATCCATCAGAGCATGAGAATGATACACGTCTGTTTGGATATTTTTAGGGCAAGGTATAATGTGCGTCAGTCCTTGTGGAACGTGCTAACATTGAGGCGTCATCCATATATTCCGTGCTTTGCTGTACAACATTTAATGCTGTATAGGTTGATTGGCACAAAATGTTCTTGAGAGCACGCAAGGAACTGATTTCAATACCACCATTCCATTAGCATTTTGTATACTCTTTCATAAGTGTCCGAACACTTTCATAACGAGATTTCAGATTTGTGGAAATGGTCGGAAAATATCGCATTCTGCACGTTGTTATGTAAATCTAGGACTTCTCTCTTCTTCACAAACGGGGATTACATGACAATACCCGATATCGGCAATCGATATGAACATCCGGGACATTTTTTGCCGACTTGCCAACTTCCGGGCCGACTCACGACAACATCGGCAGCGTTGCTTTCATACAGTCAATGTGTTTCTAGTCGTATTACCACCATATTTATTATTTATTTATTTTCTTTTTATGTGGTTGAACTAGCTCTGCCCCGCTTATGAGAAAGGTTCCATTTAATTTCAACAAACAATGACATAAACATTTGTAAGTGTAAAAAAATAAGGTGAAACATTGTGATTCCAAAATGTTAAATACGACAGAGTTTCAAAAAAATTGCTCGCCTTTTAATACAAATTTGGCACAAATCAGATATCGGAATTAATCAAGTCGGCAAACTGAAGGTACCAAACGAAGAGCAGAACTAGAGGTCTATATTAGGTTTCGTAAAGGGTTAGGGTTAGGAGTGCAACCCTTACGGTTCTAACCTTAACCGCATGTCTACCTTTAGTTTCTCTCTTCGTATGTGTTATTAAGCGCAAACTGACCAAACGTTGGGTAATATCAATATGGCGTATTCAACATTAGCCTAATATGATAGGGAGAATTATCACAGATATTGGATAATTTTCAACTGCGAGGTGTCAGAATCTGTTTACTGCAGTATTACATTTATCATTTCTATGAGGAATTGGAAGTGACATGACTACATGTAAGATTTATGGTGGTATGGATTTAAAAATCGCCAATATTACCGAATAAATGGCAAATTTTGTATGAAATATACCGTATCTTCCAGCTTCTTCCATTTTTTCATTATTTTATTATCATTTCTTATTGTTATTTAATTAAAACCAAATCATAAGAAAATCAAATTTCGTTAAAAAAGTTATTCCAGCTGTTTGAAAGATTATACATAACATAGCGGAGAGATTTTAAGTTCATAAAATGATCATTCTTTGTTTTGTACATAATGGCATCAGTGGTACATGTATCAAATTCCTACATGTATTATGTGTCTACAAACTTGAGCTTTAACCTTAAAAAGCCCAAGCTATGTTTAGTTCTCCGTTGCCCAAAGTGGGCATATTGTGCCTCCTCTCTAAAATCTTTATTTTAGTCAATCACTGTCAACTTTTGACACACATACAAAACAACTCAAATTTCGTCAAAAATTCTGGAAGTGATAATGAAAAATAGGTAAGTGGTTACATCTACTGCCCTCCCCCGGCAGTTAGGGTAAAATCGATACCGTTCTTTCTGAAAAAGTCTTGAATAGAATGATATTCGTCGTTTTCGACACACGCCGTGTAGATCGGCCGTAAACTTTGAGATCGCGCGGCATAGAGCGTGTCCCAATCTTTTTATTGATAAACTGAGTAATAGCGTCAGAATAAATGTTCAACAAGACTTACGAAGCAGTATCGCTGAGCTCGGTTGACATGAACTAATATCTCATGTAACACGTCATCCTGGCATTAGATCTAGATCTGTTAACACATAGATTATACTCACACGCACACAAACGTACCTGTTGATTACACCACCATCACAATCCCAATGTGTCTTATGGTTACGCTGGCGTGCGGTTGGTTTGCAATGATAACGTATATTGTCCATCTGTCTTTCCGCGTTTCATGTTATTGTCTGTACTTGTACACCACTGTCTAAACACATGTAAGAAGATTACCATTAGCTGCCAGCTAGAGGCACAAAGAATCGAAAACCCAAAATATCTCATTAATAGTTCCTCGCAATCATACCATGCCGAACTCGCGATATTCGACAGAAGCCTGTATGTTACGTGCTAAAAGACCTTTCATCCAAATCATGTCAAAAAATGTTTTATGCTTAATTACGTATTCCAGCATAATTCGTCAATGTCAAGGCTAATTTCTTAATATTTTCGTTAGAACGTTGCTCATGACACTCTTTTGGATTCAGCGCGAATTTCTAGAAATTGAGCCTTGCAATTTTCTGTAGATAATTTTTTAAAATGGTTGTGCAGAAAGAAATTGCAAGGCATAGGTTATAACACCAAGGCATCGTGATGCATGATGGGACTAAGGTAATGTATTATGCATTAACTTCGAAAAAGAGTGGAATACCGCTATTCTCAAAAAGATTGATATTCCGCTCTTACCCTGACTGCCCGGTGCTTTAGGCTAAAAACTGGATCATAATTTTTTAAACATTACCCATATAAAGGTAAAAGTTTTTGCTTTATAGTTCTACATCAGAACCTGGAAGGCGCTCTCACATATTCTAATAGTGATATTCCTGTTGGCGTCTGGTCTTTGTTATCTATCTGATAGATTTCTCAATACTGTAGAAGCACACTGTTGTACACATGAATGGCTGCAGAAACACTGGTGGTTGTGACTCTGAGTTTCACGCGTTAAGCGATCATCACACAACTATCTTCTGTGTATTATCTTATTAACATCGTGTGTGTGTGTGTGTGTGTGTGTGTGTGTGTGTGTGTGTGTGTGTGTGTGTGTGTGTTGTGTGTGTGTGTGTGTGTGTGTGTGTGTGTGTGTGTGTGTGTGTCTGTGTCTGTGTGTAAATAATTATGTTTGAACTATTTTTGTTTTACAGGGAATTTATATCACATTTGAAGAAATGAATATATATATATATATATACAATATCATTGGTATGATTTATTTTTATTTTACACATAATTTGTAAATGTACGAATAGATAGATAGACAGATAGATAGATTTGCAAAATGTCCATTTATGTAACGGTTAAGTAATCTGCAATTAGAAAGAGCAATTTCTGATTGTTCAGATATCAGCACTTTGATAAATAGTAAAATGTCAGCCTTTCTTTAATCGATGAAGAGAGTAATGAAATGGCAACTATTGTATTCTATGCATTCACGTAATTACAATTTTTTCAAGTATGCATTTGTAATATTATCATGCTAGCTCATGTCTCCAAGAAGATGTCGTGAAACATAATTGCAACTTTATGTTCAATTTCCAATATATGAAAATAAAATAATGTTGGGCATTGAAAAAAAAAATGCCATGAGCCACAGGTACCATTTTCTACCCTACGTGACCAGGAACTATGATTAAATTCCAATCAAAATGACACACAGGAGACATGTTTGCCTTGATTTACCGTGTAAGAATGCGAACACGTTATAAAGATGGCACGTGTCATATGCTTGAAAACAATACGAATGTAGGTCAGAATATATTAGATTTTTGTTTCTTTCAAATGCAATCTAAGTCTCGTAGGAATTCTAAGATATTAAATTACACGACGTAACTGTTAAGTGGGAAAAGGGGAAACAGCAATGACAAGGTTTTTTCGATCATTTCGTAAAACGCATCACATGTCATTTAAACAAATTACAGTTGCATATTACCTTTGCCTCGCTAATGCAAAAGTAAAATTTTTGATGTGTTAAGTTTTTATATTTCGATGATTTTGAAAAATGCATCACATTTCATTCAAACATAATACATTTACATTTTGTTTTTATCCCGCTAATGCGAGAGTAGAATTCTAGATGCGTGGTTGTTTTTATTATATTTCAATCATTTCGTAAAAAGCGTCACATTTCATTCAAACGTAATATATTACTTTGGTGTGATGTTTAATGTGAACGGCATCCTGTTGGGGAAGTAATAGTGGTTAAATATTTATGAGTAAAGAAACTGATAATAAAATATAGGAATTACACTGATTACTGCCCAGAGGGATAGAGCTGAAGTTATTAGACGCATGACGTGATAGCATAATTAACTTTAAACACGGTTTCAAATTAACCTGCCAAATGTATTATCAGCCATTTACAGGATAAGGGTGCGTTACACTGATATGTTATTATTTGTAGCCAAAACAAAAACAAAAACAACAATCCATGCAAATTAATTTTTTTCGAATTGTTATTGGCAGCTGTAATACTAGTGTTGAAACAAATATCAATCATAGTGGACACTAATCAAGATATGAATTTGATATTTTGACTTTAATTCCTTCAAATGATATGATCAATTTTGTATCACCAGTATAATTATGATGGGAATGTATCCTTCGCCCCAAGTCATAATTTGGAGAAAAAATAAAACAACTAAACAACAAAAACAAGGAACTATTCAACGGTAAAAGGTATTCTCCTTTGATATTTATAATGACAGTGACGTGTTGTTTCAGAATGTAACGTCAGTTGTTACTTCAAAAAATTTTAATTAAGCCTATGTGTCCCTCGTACTTTCTGAAAATGATTTTCAAGTTAATGAAATGTATTTTAGGGTAACTAATTTCCTTTGCTTTAAACGGTTATAGCCAGTAATAAACCTCTTCAACATAAACACTTTGCACACAGGCTATAATCCGTTCCAAAAATATTTCAAAACATAATTAGAAAAACCCAATGATTTATTGAGGTATTATTTCAAATGTACTGAAACATTACAACTCTGGTGTTTTACTTTTTTATCATCGATTCACAGATGTATGCTTGATATGCCTTAGTATCTCTGTAAAGTGAAAATATTGAATAAGGACGTAAAATAGGTTGAGAAGAAGTATAACATAGAAACATATTCCCCAGATATCTCATGTATCACGTAAGCCCAAAGCTACGATATTCCGTTTTCTTTGTGTAGTTGATTCTGCGGTCTTTTTGCGGATTAGGGAAAAAATGAAGAGACATCTCAATCCTTTTATCATATTGTGTTCTATTGAAGTTGACATACTTTTTTTACTGACGCGCTGTACTTCTTCGATCGAATAATAGAACTTGCTTTATCATTTGTAATAACACCAAGAATAATGCCGATTTCTGAAAAGCGCAGTGTGCGTTAATCTAAAGAGAAATCTGACAAAAGAATATCCGACGAAAAATGGCGGGGAAAAAATGAGGCCACTTGTAGAATGAATGGCGTCGTCCGTTCAACGCTGCAAACAAACAGGAGTGCCATTCGCCGACTATGCGTAGCAATGCAACATACAAATTGTCAAAAGATGGTTGTACATATAGTTATTAGATCTGTTTGGTCGCTGGACTTCCCCGATGATCAATTCTGACGGAGAAGTGGTCACGTCATCCCCATTGTAATATGACAGGTTCGAGTATTGGTAAAACACAAAGTGAAAGAGGGTTAGGTGTAGGAGGAAGCTGAGTAGGGTATTATATGGGGTAAACTAAATATATGTGTCCATGAGGCACATCTAAAAACGAGAAATTGAGACGCGAAAAGTCGCGAACGTCCCCTAGTGCGATCAGGCGTGAGACGAGTTGGCACATCATCGGTTGGTAATCTATGGTAGCGTAGCTGATGAGATGGATGCTCACGACAAACACGAGAAATAGGGGAAAACTAAATTTACATGACACTGATTCTTGTCTAGTCAGCTTCGGTTTTAGTAACCCGTATAGGAGACTAAGTACGGGTTAAACCGTGTTAGGGTTTATGGAGAATGCGTGTTACAGTGCAATCAAATCGTCTCCAACTGGTTTAAGGAGAGATTCAAATAAACATATGAACATATGAAATCCTTGTACACGATTCAGAACTGGTAGAAGATAAATGTATTGCTTCATCAATTTAAAACTATCTGTATACTTGCGCAGTCAATGAAACCACTACTGTTCTGCATGTTCTATATGAAATATCTAAATAATTTTATTTTCTTGAGCTAAATTTACTGAATAGGATGGGGTTTTCATTCAAAGCTACACAATACAACGCCAAAAGAAGTTATAGGTGATTTTTGACACTTCAGAATTCCCAAATTGTCTTCACTACAATGATATTTTGAATATCAAAAATGGAAGTTAATTTGATGTTCCTACTTTATTCGAGTATTCTTCTCATCCTTAGATTTAACCTTTTCACTGGTAGGCATATCTGTCAGGATGAAACCGCAAAGTAAGGAGTTAAGTAGCGGGAACGGATCCATCATTTGAGCTGACATCGGCAGAGGTTTTCCCCAGAAGGGGGCAAGGACGCTTCGACCTTCTTGGAAACGCAACGTGCTTGTAACTCCCTCAAGTTTGTGGACAAAACACTTCAACATCTTACCTAGACGTAATTGTATGGAGGCACAAAATAAAGATGTACTTGCCTCATGCGGCAAAAAGAACCACAAAAAATAACAACTACTTCGTTGTGTCACGTTTTAACATCCTTCAATAAGTACGAATACTGTTTAAAACTTTTATGTAACATTGTATAATTGCTTTAACATAATGGTGAAATGTCCTTCTCTCGTTACATGTTTAGATTAACTTTTTATCAATAGGCATATCACAATAAAAACTAAAATTGAGATGTTTAAAATCAGTGATGAATTCACGTGTTGTTTTTATTAATGGGGAGGGGCGTGCAGGCATTTTCAGGTGACAAGCTAATAATGCCCATATAGGTCATTGCGATGACATGCAAACAAAGTAATCTGTTTCTGCCCACTACCTTTTTTTATATCTCCTTCTTGAGTAGATAAAATAGGAGGCAGCCTGCAATTTCTTTGGCCGACAAAAAGGGGTAGAAACCGATTAGATCTTCCTGGAAATGCAATGTGCTTGAAATTCCCTCAAACCATTTCAACATCTTGCGTAGACGTAACTGTTTGAACACGCAGACGAAAAAGAAGCATTTCGTTCATATTACATCTTAAATTCCTCCGATAAGGATGTTTATTGTTGAAATTTTAAGTGTTATGGAACATTTTATATCGTCTTAACACTGTCGAGAGTGACGGCTCTTTTTCAAAACATTGGTCTTACACCCATCCTTAGAGATTTAATTTTTATCGGTAGGCATATTACATGTATAATGAAAACTCTAGCATTGCGCTTGTATTGCAAACAAAACACAAAAACACCCAAAACACCCCCCCCCCCTCCGCGTACGCCTATTATGTCTTCATGAAGTGCTATTTTATGTCTAATTTTGATATCATGGGATTGAGAAGGATTGGATTCAATTCCAGAAAGATTCGAGTGAATATCCTTAATGTTTCAAACCCGTAGTTTCTATACAATTCCCCTTGTATTATATTCAATATGTGCGCATAACTTTTATGCGGCACAGTGCTTTCTCAACCCTTCATTCATACATGACTTGTGAAACGCAACAATTTATAACTTCTCATTGCAAATTGCAACTTACGGCGTAGCACCGTTTCTTAATTATGCAGACCTTTTAGCCGAAGTCCAAAGTCTAAAGTATTTCCGTTTTCTTAATATGATAACACTCGTGCAGGGACGAGATTAGGAAATAAAAGGTACTCTATTCCACTTAATGGTCGTGGCCTTGTCACAGACAAGAAATCAGTCCTTCACTAGTGCCGATATACTAGAAGGGATTTGTGACGTGAAGCCCCTGTTCGAAATTGCTTTGGCAAAATTCGTGTCTTCCTATTGCAATTTTTTTTTGAGGAATTTGCATTTTTTTCTTTCTTTCTTTTTTTTTGTTTGTTGGCTGGTAAATACTTAAGTTATAGCGTAGAAAAACATTGTTGGTAACATGATTTTCACACTTTCCATGACATTCTGTGTCAGCAATATCATACAGGTCGTCAGCAAATAAGACGAGCGGGGTTTTGGGGGTGTTTTTTTTTGGGGGGGGGGTGGCATGTCGATCATTTTGGTATCCAAACTTGATGGCAAAGTTGGAAATATTGGCAAACTTTTGACTCTCGGATATTTTGTTCAAGTTTGACTTTCCAACACTTTCCACTTCTTCCTTGAATTTGCAATATATGATAATTTACATAAAAAATGTAGTTTTCTTACAGTTAATTACAATTTTAAAAGAAACACATATTAACAATCCATACATGTCCTGAATAGCGTGGAACGTTTCTTTATATGGAGATACGTTTATCTTCCATCGCACAGATTGCGCTAATAACACTACACCTTCAGTGCATTAATACCGTAATTGTTGTAAGTGTAAAGAAACTGTGTCATCCCGCTGGTTAGAATTCTTCTGAAATAACATTTAAATTGATCGCAGCCTCATCACATCTTCAGCCATACAAACCACGATCCCTTTTCTTCCCCCGAAGAAACGTCTCATAAAACATGGCTTTAACTGAGGTTGTTGAACTTACGGACCTCAATAGACAGGAAGAGGGAATTGCGTACTGGGAATGTAGTTTTTGAGAAAAGCAACGCTAGAAATATCGAGCCAGTTAATACTGTAGGGGACATGACGTTTAAGCCTATATAACGTTTTTATTTGGGGCACTTGTGTTTCAAGAGGCAAAATGGAAGCGGAGGGCAAGACGAAGTCGCACCCCTAGAATTCTTGTATTGACCCGGCTCTCCCGAAGTGCCACGGACAGCGTCACTCAGACGTTGTGTGGAGATCCGCGGTAGTCAGCATCTGTCAGCGTGATGTGTACGGGGCGAAATGCGATGCCCCAAGATTTCTCCTAATTTAATCTTTCGCAGGTGCAAAATGGCTACAAATCGAGTGGCGCAATGATTATGAACTCTCCCTTCGCTTCCCGCGCAAAATGTAGACAGGAGGGATACGCGTGAGGACGTGCGGTTTCCGGGTATGGTCCTGGTGCGACGCAGACGATACCCAGGGTATTTAACCTTCCCGCCAACTATTTATCAGTCGTTCCACATCGACGGGAAAAACACGATAATCCAAAGTACATCGAGTCATTCTCCTCCGAATGCGATGATGTATGTATCTGTGTGTGTACTCTCTCAAAATAACGGAGAAGTAGTCTGCAAATTGAAGTACGGGATATTAAACTCGGTTTGTAAGTTTTACAGTGCAGGATCGACCTGCTTAAAGATCGCACTGCAATCCAAATGAATGTTTACTTTAGTAAATGCATATTGGTCTATTAATCACTGAATACTTCATGAAACTATTCATTACATTATGTGTTTGGGTATTTCTAAATTATTCTGCACCTTGCTACGCCCCACCTCTAAAACATTTCTCCAGATCCTTATCCAGTTTTGACATCCTCATTTCATTTCATTTATTGGCAGATATCAAAATAAGAATTAACAATGATAAAAAAATACGAAGGTTACATAATTAATTGCCAGAGCCATTAAAAAACAACTCGTGTTTGTAAAATAAGTTGCCATACAAACATGACAGGGGAAAAAACAAGTATGCATAATCAAATATGGAAAATAAAATAAATAAAACAAATAATGGCAATCATCGTCCTGTAACATTTAAGATGAACAATAGACAAAGTTATTTGCCTTACCAGTGATTGTTTTTACTATGTATACTTGTTTAAAATAGCATCACGTTTTCACACAATACCACCTTTCTATCCAAACTTACTCTCAACAGCATCATAGTGTTTTTTAATGCAAAATGTCAGAGGTGGTATTATAGGCATCTTAGAACAGGAGTCAAAATGCATTTGGATTGCATGAGACCTTGAAAAAGGTGTCTAAAGTGCATCACTCGGGCGGTAGAAGGGGAAAATAATACAAACAACAGCGTATCTTAGTAAATTCTCGCATTTGGAATATTGCACAAAGGACGCCGATCGTATAAAGTCCATATTTTCTTGGATGGTCGTTAAGAGAAAGCTCGAGTATATACTTCCTGTTATCGTTACAAAGTGCGATATATGTTTGAGCAGTTTAATTGAAAAATGGGCGTAAGTCCACTTGTGTACCTTTGGAGAAAAGTGCATG
>JZLH01S0605080.1:118127-146042 GCA_001188425.1 Eucidaris tribuloides | reverse complement strand
TGTACATAGTGATAATTGATGCTATACATTATGAGAGATTGATGATTTTAATTTATGGGTTAACACTGTATTGATCTACTGAGAAACAATGACTTTTTTTTTTACTAGTAAAGGAACAATGTTAAGGTTCCGTGACACTTTCATGGGGACAAAGGTTTGAAAGTGGTTTTGGGTTGTCTGAAGGGTACTAAACAAATCTGGCTTGGGTAACCCTCTTCAAAAGGTCAGCAATTTTTGTCAGGGGTCAAAATGGGTTCTACAGGGGTCAAATTTGAAAAATGGTCTAATTGGTTTGAATTATACACCAAATTACTCGTCTTGTCAAGCAGAATCCAAAAAGGTATAGTTTGGCCTATGTCCGACTATCCGCAAAGTCACTATGACCACAAATGTGGAAAGGTCAACGCACTTTCGGTCAAAGGTCAAACTCTTAAATTAACCAAATTGACCGATTTTTCTATGTAAATATATGTTTTCTGGCATGACTAATTCAACTAAACAACTTAAAACCACCAAAAAGGCGATCTTAACCTTGAAATTTCGAAACTAACATATTAAGATAAGATGCATAGGATTGCATGTAAATACAGATGTTGTATAGGCCTATGTTAAAGTACATAGACATGATTTGTGAAATTTCAAGGTTAGGTTTGCCTTTTTGGTGGTTTTAAGTTACTTAGTTGAATTTTACGTGTTAGAAAACATATATTTGGATATTAAAATCAGTCAATTTGGGCCTTTTAAAAATTTGACCTTTGACCGAAAGTGCATTGACCTTTCCACATTTGTGGTCGTGCATGGTCAAACATAGAGCAAACTATACCTTTTTGGATTCTGCTTGACAAGACGAATAATTTGGTGTATAAGTCAAACCAATTAGACCATTTTTAAATTTTGACCCCCGTAGAACCCATTTTGACCCCTGCCAAAAATTGCTGACTTTTGAAGAGGGTTACCCATGCCAGATTTGTTTAGTACCCTTCAGACAATCCAAAAACACTTTCAAACCTTTGTCCCCGTGAAAGTGTCACGGAACCTTAACATTGTTCCTCTACTTATACTTATACTTAACAGAGTGTTGGAAAGGCTTCATGCCCTATATCTTCAAAATTGTTGCCCCTCTGACTTTGCTAACATCAGGAAACAACGGGGTGGGGGGGGGTGGGGTGGACAAACCTCCACTCCTGTAATCCGATCAACGCTAACATACCGTATTCCTCAAATCGCGAAGAAACCTCGTACCAACGACAATGCTATGTGTGTGCAGCGGTTGACGTACAATAATTGGTACAGTTCATGAGGATGTTTTAACCTATTTTGAAACACAGTAGTGACGTCATTGGGTAAATTAGTGTTCATGTCAAGTCCTTGACTACAGTGTACTTAATCTCATTATGGGTATTTATATAATTATTTGTCCGTATCAGCTCACATGCATGTACGCACGCCCATCTACACACACACACAAACACACACACACACACACACACACACACACACACACACACACACAACACACACACACACGACACACGACACACGACAACAACGACACGACGACCACGACAACAACGACGACACGACGACACACGACACACACACACACACGACACCAACGACACGACACGACACGACACACACACACACACACACACACACACACACACACACACACACACACACACGCACGCACGCACGCACGCACAGTCTCTCATGAACACACACAACCGGGTAACATTGGTTTTGTGTGTATGTTTTTGAAGATTTATTGTGGTACAAGCGAATTTCACAATTATTTATGACTATGTAGGCCTATGTATGGGAATTTGCGAGTGTGTATATGTGTATGTTTTGTTAGTGGGTAGGTTTATTTTTACATGTATGCGTGTAATTTTCTAAGTTCCGAGTGCTGTGGTGGGCGTGGTGGCATATAGATGTATGTCACATGTTTCTATAGTTCATTTTGCCCTTAGCAACGGGTATTACGTAACAACTTCGAAGGCTAAACGGGCGACGAAAATAACGATCACTTGCTATCACTTCGATTTTAGTCTGTACTGTACGCGGATTGCAGGGGACAACATTTGGTGTTTGCGAGATTTGAGACGATGGACAAACATTTGTACTTTTTGTTTTTTCTGATCCCCACATGCTCAATCAATTGGCGAGACACCAAAGACAAAGAAGAATAAATAACACCACTGCTTGCGAGAATCTGGCGTGTCGCTCATTAAGTCGCATGCACTGTGGGGTTGTTTTAGCACGCATTACCCAAGAAAACGTTATATCTGTTTTCGGCTAGGCGCTGAGGAGCGGTGATGGGTTCTGCATGCATTTCGTGGACGTGCCCGGTTTTCCTTACTCAGACGAGTGTTTATTTATTCGTGTGTCAATATTATGATGCCCTTTGAGGTAGGAGAAGAACGATACCAATATTGGATGGCTCATCGGCTGATTTGCCCCACCCTGAGCGTCGAACGATATCATCTCTCTATCGATTTGTTTCTATCGTTACATTCATTGAATTTTGGTATGATGTGAATTAGTGTGTATTCAATTGATGCAATGATTAACAATCATGATTTATAATTGTGTCTTCTAAAGTTGAAATTAACACGATATGGTAATACATAAACTACATTACCTAATGATATTTTCTGATCATGCACTAGTACGAAAAACACAGTCACCAAATACATGCAGTTTCATAATCATTAATAATTATGCTAAATACTTCTCCCACTCCACCCCCTTTATCTACTAAAACTACCAGGACTATTATAACTTCTGTCATGAAAACTGTGATTATAGTAATTAAGATTAAATGAAGAAGTGTATATTGGTTACCCATAATTGTATCATCGGAACACAATATATTTATTGCATTTCAGTTAAATTTACCATCACCTATACTGTACATACATTGTGAGGACTATATCTTATACATATAGTAAACCTAGGAACCATAAATTTATAATTCCCTCATCTCTACTATCTATAATTTTCATGAATGACGGATATGGCAGATTAGTGATTTTATTTTATTCATTTTACTTACCCAAACTCTCCTTTATTGCGACATAATTACTTCTAAGTGTTTTCATATTACAGAGGTTTCCTTTTTTTAGTAACGATACTAATGCATAGTAAAGTAGAGCGCCATTGCAGAGCCCCGTTTCAAGACTTAACTTTCAGTAATCAAAATGAGCCATTCTCACTTTAATCTCTGTTTATCGTTTGCTCCTATACTCGTGTATGCCAATACCATTTAGCAGCACCTATTATGTGCCACCACTTATTGTTTGAACACATCATCTCCACTCAATCTCCGCAACGCTCAGGACTTGATTCATAAACAGGGAATGCATTTTCCACCTCTTGTAACATCTCTATTTCAGCGTCATGTGAACGCGTCATTAGTATTCTAATTGCCCCATTAGTCCCTCAATTATGTGATATGGAAAAATACACCTACGTTTGTTTTGTCAAGTCGGGTGTCGCACATGTTGGGTTACGTGAATATCAGGTGTTAATTTGCGGGCGTAGGATTTCAATTGCCCACCAACATCTTCTCCAGATTACTAATTGGTAAAACATGATACAAAATAAATTAGCCTTCGATGAGAATGAAGAGACAAGGGCTATTAACAAGCTGGGCTTGTTTCCCTGTTTAAATCAACACCTGCATAATTTTGTTGTCTGTGGTGAGTTTGCCGCGCAGATTGCAGCATTGTGTTTATGGGGACGCGAGCACTTTATACCTTGTCCATTATAGGGTGTTGTATGGTGTTAAATAAAACAAGACCTTCATGTGCAACGCAATGTCATCATTTGAAGTTCATTATTAGGTTACTTGAATACCTACTTAATTAATAAATTGATGAAAGTATAACCATATTAAGGGCGTTGGTTGGTTTGGGCATGGGGAGGTGCCATCTTGGGGAGGTTCACATCATAGCGAGGTGGAACATAAGTTTAGAAAATCAGCTGTTGAAAGCAAAAAGGGCTGCCCTTTTTTTTTGCTTGCCACGGACGGAACTCCTGTGCCGGGGGAGGAGGAGGGGACACGTGCACCCAGTGCACCCCCATCCTATGCCCTTGCGTATCAAAGGCAAATGGTCAATCACAGGAACAATCAAACAATAATTGCGATGTGAAATGAATTATAATAAACACATTTTCAATTGCTATTCTGTGGCCCTTTTTTAACTTAGCATTTCTCTTTTGTTTCTCAATTCTGGTCGCATGTTTTAACAGATAATACCAACAGGGCAACCATACATAAATCAAGATTTCTCATAAACTGTTTTCGGTTTTCTTAATAGCATTTTTACTCTTCTTTATTCCCCATTTTCTGTCATTCTTATACGTATCTCATTTTAAAATGTACTTCATTTTTTTCTTGACCTGTTATCGTTTCTAGTTGTTACTGATCCAACAGGTGACTGTGAATATATATTCTACATGTAGAGTACTTTAATTTGATTTGAATTTGATTTTAAGTTTGGTTAATTAATTAGTAACAATGGAACCGTTTAACAAAAAGTGCATGCTCATTTTAAAGGAACTCTAAAATTATTGCGTTGAGTATCCTGACCATTTTCATATCATGTTTGTCTGTCAAACAGAAATTTACTACGGGGAAAGTGAATTATGGCCGCACGGTGCATAAATCTGTACATCTTTGTTTCACGCAAATTGAATTTGCCATAATTTATTCATGTTATGCCCTGGGTGTACGTCACTGTTTTATTGTCCCTATTTGTCTTTTCATCCTACAGAGGTACCAGTGGGTTGGATATAGACCTTCGAGTGATCGACATCAACCAATGCCTCGACGATAACTCCACTCATATTTCGAAAGAAGACAACATTTTTGCCGGGACGGACAAGTGTGATCGAAAGTCGCAAGAGGTATGTGCTATCAATATACATCCTAAGAGTAATGGAGGCATCGTGGCTAAGTGGGTAAGGCCGTGGCCTCCCGATCACGAGATCCTGGGCTCGAATCCTGTCGTGCCATTTGCGTTCATGGAGTGAGACACTTCGTGCACATAATCCTCTCTCCACCCAGGAATATAAATACAGTATAAATGGGTACAAGAAGAAGTGAGAAAGTGATGAAATTTGCTCCTCAACGCCTAACACGCAGCCGGGCTACCAATACTCCCCCAGGGGAGTGGAGATGGGGGATAATTTTGTTCAGGCTTGACATGAGGTCCAGTGATCTTCGGGGAAAATTGTGTGAACTCAGTGAGATAGCGTTTACACAGTGATTCCATCTTTAATGCTAACTTTATTATTATGATACAAAATACATTATATTATATCATTAATCGGTTTATTAAAAAAAAAAATTAACTCCCCTGAGAACATTTTGGCTGTGTGTTTGTTTCATTATTGGTCAGTCTAAAAGCGGCGATTGTAATCCATGTTTTGTAGCGTTTCTTTGTAAATTTTGTGCGGTCCTCTGTAAGTTATTATGAGATAAAATAGCAATGTTACTTAAAGTTTTAAGTGATTTTGTTATTTCAAATTACTTGTCTTACTTTTGATTCGGGTTTGTGTGTTTGTTTGTGTATGTGTGTGTGTGTGTTTGTTTGTTTGTGTATGTGTGTGTGTTTGTGTGCGTGAGTGAGTGTGTGTCTGTATGTGTCTGTCTGTCTGTGATTGTATACAGGTATGTATGTATGTATGTATGTATGTATGTATGTATGTATGTATGTATGTATGTATGTATGAATGTGTATGTATCTTATAGCTCAGATGGAGAAGGGTAGACAAACCATTATCCGAAAGGCGATCATTAAAGCTTAAAACACTCACAAACGCGTCCACACATACGCACACCACCATCTACTCACACAGCAACCCACACACAACCACCACACACACACACCACACACAACACCAACACACACACACACACACACACACACACACCACACACACACACACACACACACCAAACACACACAACACAGCACACACACAACCACCCCACCACCACCAAACGACACCACACACACACACACAGCAATCACACACACAAACACACACACAAACACGAGCACACACCTATTACACACACACAACCACATAATTATTACACCATCACACACACACACTACATAATACACACATACACACACCACCACATACACACACATAATCTCACACCTCCACAAACATCACCACACAAACAACACACACACACACACCATTCTCACATACATACACACACACACACACACAACACACATCACACACACCACACACACACCACAGCACACACAAACAAACAAACACACGAGCGCGCACGCACACGCGCGTACCAACGCGTATATCGAAGTAATAGATTTATCTTGTACATCGTATAACGATAACGTAAAATGCATTTTGTCATATTAGCATTTCCGGTAAATATTGAATATATAGACTGTCAAAATGTCTTTGCCATGATCGTTGACTTATTTGAGACCCCAGCAACGGATATCATTTTTCACAAGAAATTTACGATGAAGGGACCAAAGTACGTAATGTATGGCTCGCATCACCCCGATGAATCCAGCTCGAATTACCATGGGACGGGAATGACGTATCTCAAGAAAAGAAAATTGTCATATGCGGAGATAAGCAGTGACAGGAATACAAATAGCGCAGATTGGGTTCTTGAGCGGCGGCGCAGCCTCCCCGAATACGTTCATGAGTAGGGGATTTATGGAGGAGATCTTCAATTCGATGCACGCGGATGAAAGCGGGCAGGTAGGGTCGGGGAGATGAACGGAATACGTAGTGGCGTAGCCAAGGGGGTCAAAGGGGGGGGGGTTGCCCCTATTGATCGGCAAGAAAAAATAATAACAGTAAAAAATAAAAAGAAGGTGAAAATTGGGTCACAGGACAACAGGATACATAACTTGTACCCCTATCTCATGTTTTGGAAATGAAAACAATAACTTTCAGATACCTTTTATCCGTCAGTACATTTTAACATTGTCGATTCCAAACGATCTGACAAAATTTCACAGTACTTGAAATTTGACAGAAAGATGTTACTTTTACTTGAAAACAAAACTAGGTTTAATTTGTAACTCCTGACATGTGTATAGGTCACTTTTTTATATACTAGTGACTTGTGAGTAGAAACTAATAATGGTAGTTCAAATGTGGACAAATTGCGGAAAACTATGAATTGTTCGGTCGTACAAGGCCAATAAAATGAGTGAAAAAAATTACTTATCAAATGCAAAACGGAATAATTCAGATCATGGGCAAGTTTCACTTACTTTAGTTTAATGTGTGCTCGCGCGCGTGCGTGCATGTATTTGTATTTGCGTGTATGCTACATTAACATAATATGATATTCAAACAAAACTTAATTTGTCCCACCTGTTGAAAAATCCTGGCTACGCCGCTGGAAATACGTCATTGTGTTTTTAAGATGAGTGTCCTCTCCAGTCCGTGGAACATTGATTGTTATCTCCACCTGTCGTACGATGGCGAGCTGGCGGAAAGGGTGGAGAGAACATCTCAATTCCCTCTACCGTCCTCAAACGATTGCCCAACAGTTGGTCATTTTAAAGCGTTGTCCCTGGATTTTTGTTCAAAGCGAAATGGCATTGTTAATGTTGAATCTAAGAGTTTTCCTATGCTACCCACTTTAACAGAAATGCACCAATCATCCGCAAAATACTGTTCACACACGTGTATGTCAATTACCAGAAAACAAAGCAATACCACCCCGCAAAAAAAATCAGAAGGGGAAAGCCAAAACATCCAACCATTTACGCTTTAAATCACATCATACAGCAACCATAAATGATATGCAAATCGAATTTGATATATCGACAAAGCTGTGAGACCTTACACCCAAGAGAAAGTCTCCCTAGACCTCTTTTTAATACGACCGGAAATCCTCGCCAATTTCTTGAGGTTTTTGCGTTTAAAATCTATACATTACCATAACGACAAAAGCACTTTATAATTACTATTGACAACGCTTTGAACTTAGAGTCAGCGTCCGTCAATAACAGCTTTTAAATCTTTTCCACAAACCTAAGATTTGAGCAATTATTATGAGATAAGTCCGGCAATGTGCAATGCGCCAATAGCGCGTGAAAATAGGAATAACTTATCATTGGCGGGAAAGTGGGCGCCAATTACGGTGGCTGTAAAGAGAAGACATCATTATTGAATCAGCGTCACTCGAATTATACCGCTGTCATGAAAGGTTGAACGAACGGTCTGCGATAATGTGATCAGGTCGCATCAAGAGATAACCAGCATTTCATATTTCTGAGCTTTGAGATTTGCGTTTCTTCGTAACTGCGCACATCCATTTCCTTCATTATTGTTACGTCCACTCGCACTGATAATACTTCGTTATACTTATAATTTTGTCCTCTTTTCTCTACGCTCAAGAGTATTTTAATTTGTCTATTGATTAAACTTTAGCATATGTTAAATTACTTTTGTGTCAATTTTCATTGTACATACCCAGAAAAAAAGAGAAAGGAAAAACTATCGTGATATTTAATCACGTATAACGTGATTGTTTTTATGTGTTTGTGTGTGTGTTTCCTTTTGTGTGTGTGTGTTTGTGCATTCAACAGGTCCCTCTTCTGAGGTCAATTCCGGTCAAAGCCTTGAGTGTTGGGCTAAATAATAACACCAATTCGCGATCAAAGTCCCAGTAGAGACGTAAATTGACGAAGATAAAAACAATAATAGAAAATGGGACCAAGGAAAGTGGTTAAGGGATGACCGATATACCGTCAATCATAATTCAAATGTACGGATCGCAAATAATATGAAGAATGATATTGGCGATGAAAGGAGACGCTTGTGATCAACATGACAGTGAGACGGATGAGGGAAGACATCAGATCGCAAATACATCCGGAGCAAATAAGCTTGGTCAGCTCGTAAGTGGACGAGATTATCACCAAGGTTATAAAGTTTATTGCTTCTCTTTTTTATCTTAAGATGAAGAGTTTGGGTCAGAGATGTCGGAGCCGAGCGTATGGCTAGTAGTTCTATACTTAGCAGGAAGGTGAAAAGCAGAGGGGGGGGGGGAAATAATGTGTATGAATGATTCTTTGAATTCAACATGACACCTCTAAAAGAGTGTGACAGAAATATATCTCACTCCCGTCCCAGTTTCATTTCAAATTTTGTCACTTGTTTGTTGTAGTAGTTTTAAGGGGGTTTCAGTCCTGAAAAATATCGGGATTGTTCTTTGATAAGGATCTAGGCCTATAGTATTCCATGGGGCATTGTGTTCTTCACGATTTAACACAGTCAGCACGATGTATCTGCTGTCGATATTTGATAAAGCCTGTGATCATTGTCTAATTACACACACACACACACACACACACACACACACACACACACACACACACACACACACACACACACACACACACACACACACACACACACACACACACACACACACACACACACACACACACACACACACACACACACACACACACACACACACACACTACACAGACACAAACATAAACATACACATACACACACCATACATACACATACCACACATGCACACACACAAACCACATTCACACAAATATCACACATACCATACAATACACAAACACACTCCACACCACACAACCCCCACACATCACACACCACTAACACACACACACCCACTACACACACATACAAACAAACCATAGCACACACACAACTTCCAAGCCTTGATCTTTGATCTTTCAGATTGTCTGCTATACCCCAACTACTTAGTTTTCTTTCGTTGTCACTGTAACCCATCAAGTTGACGAATAGAAGTCATCCTCTTGAAGTATTATTTTCTCTGTGAATAAATGGTTCAGTTATGATCGATATCTTTACGTATCTATTCAGCTGTTGTATGCCCCGCAAGTTTTGGCTCGGTTTAAGTAGACAATTCATTCCAATGCGTGAAAACTTACTCAGATGCAAATACTGGAAGAGAATTCGAGATTAAATCTAGAAAAACGGAAAGCAGCGATTCAACTCTTGCAAATGACGTACATGTCGTTGGATAATTTATCAATTGCACGGAACGTTTAGAATGATTTTCTTGATTTCTCCTATATTTCCCAACACAAAGCCAATTTATACCTAATGCAAGATCATTCTTTACCTGGGAATACGAGCCCCGTCTCCGTCTGTGGTGATGCTGTGTACATGTGTAAGATGGTAAACAGACAAATGCATAGTAATAAAATTAACGTCCTTGAATGACTTGTTAGAATTACGGGATGCCTACTAATTACGTCTTCAACAAAATATATTCTCGGGCATTATTGTAGCCCAAACGGTCATTGTTCGTGCTAGTTGTGATATATCAATATTTAAGGTCCGTGTGATTAAACCTTAATATCGTCTTAAAGTTACGTAATCTATATCAATTGTTACTTGTAACATAAATACAAGGTATAGACATCTCAATGATGGGGACGCGATATCAGGCGACAATTTGAAGCCTGCGATGAATTCGGTAATTCAGAAAAATTAGTAAATGGAAAAGCATTGGTATACAGAAATGGGTTAAGTAAAGAATCAAATTTAGCTCAATATTTCGTAAATATTATCACCAAGACTCGAGTCTGATCGCACAGACATTCTGTAGCTGAGCTGAACAAGGTAACACTTTTACCCATCTTATCTTAATTGAGTGATCTGTTTTAATTAACACGTGCTAACAACAATTCAATGGTTGCTAACTGCCACTGCCACACACATACGATCTCTCTATATCGTCGTTTCTGGCGTTTACGTTTGAAAACTATTTTCAGATATTGTTTTCTTTTCTCGATCAAGCGTATGTCATATTACACGCAGCATTAATTACTCTAACGAGATGATAATTTCATTGGAAACAAATCTTCTTGATTTTTTTTGAGTGAGGTTGTCAGATGATGATCACCCTCAGCGTCACGGGTCGATCGTCGAAAAGTAGGCAAGAGGTTGACTGACTATTAATTACCACCGTGATAGGTTTGAAACGGGAGAGTCAGATGTCCAAAGGGTTAATGTAAGCGACGATGGTCACGATATAGATGTTTGGTAAAATGGTCGGCTATTTATCCACCACTTTGGAATCCGAGGCGCAGCGTTCGTAGCCGTTAGGTGATGCACGGTGGCCAGGGACCCGCGCAGATGCTTGAAATTACAATTTTCATTGAGAAAGACATAATAACAATCCATCGCACTAAATTCTACAGTAATTTCGTTTCTGTTATGTCCCCCTTTTTGGTGTTGACCTACTAAGTGTTAGCTTGCAATCAAAACTTTCGACATAAATGCAGTGACATAATTTGACAACGTCAAAATGCTCAAAGCACCATGGTGCAAAACATAATACTGGTGCAGAGCTGTAATGCAGGCTGAAAGATTTGTCATTTAGGTTTAGTTATTTTGAGGAGAAACAGACGCGCATTCTTTGCCAGTATAAGATTAACCTCCGGTTTACAGAATTAATCCATGATCAGCTATAGTCGCTCTACACCGACGTGGTCACATTTTCTGAATGATAATGTACAATAAGACAAATTAATGACTATGATTTTTTCAGCAGGCACAAACTCTAACATCAATGCACGACTTGATTGTAGATTGTAGAAGCATTGAATCGTAAATTGAGGACTACTCCATTTTGGCCATTCCTTTTACTTAAGCTAATTGTTTTTGCATATATATGAGACGAAGCTGAAGAGTCTTCCTTTGTGTTGAAGACTTTCCTGTCGCAACACATTTTGTTTCACGGAAAATTCAATTTGGACCATTTACGGCCAATCAACCCACTCAGCTAAAGATTCAGTGACGAAATATCTTCGTCGGGCGATAAGGCACTGCATCAATGATTATTCTCAACTGAATCCTGTCGTACAGTTATAGACAAATAAATAATATATGGGAGAAAAAACGAAGTGACCATTTTATTCAGGCCTACAAACCAGCTCGTGAATCACGTCCCTGCGATTCGTCATGATCGCAGCATCGAGTAGAAGTTCAACGTCTGTTCGCAGGTGTAAGCTGCTCTCGCCCTATGCCCACTTGTGGAACGTGTCTCGGAGCTAATTGAGTGAATTTGCCCCTCGTGATGTAAAACTAAGTGGACGGTAAGCGAAAGAACGTATGTAGCGATCGGGGAAGACGGAGGCCTAAACGAGTCGGCAGGGGAAAGGAAAAAAAATGTAGTCTTGTGAGCGTGATATTGTCCTAAGAGGAGCGTGGATTCTGTTGGTACGTCCCGTGATCGCCTCACATGAAGAGCTCTCTCTCATTAGAAACTCACCCCGATCCGCATTCTTGATCAGATCCGAAAAACGATGTTCAAAATAGTGTGGGTTTTGTACAGTTTAGAACACTTGATATGAACCTGCATATATCTGAGAGTTGTTGCTGTCCCTTGTGTATAGAATGAGGAGCTTAGAGACACTTTAGCTCTCAATCAGTTTCAAACTTCGATACTTGTTATGAACATTATCATGAAACACAAAAGGATTTACACTAAAGAGCGCGATTGTATCCCCTACTATCTCTTGCTCGCGAAGTTACACTGATATAATCTCGTTATATAGAACTCGTTATTTGGCAAACAACTACTGAACCCGTCTAACAGAGACGATTTCTTGTCAGCGCAACCCTTCCTACCGCTAATATAAACTGTTATTTGCAAGCTACTGAACTGCCCGCCCATCGATAGACAGGTAATTTCATCGTGATAGTATGTTTGAATCATTAATGTTAGGCTGGATGAATAGCAGTATGAAGAATAAACAGACAATGTGAAAAGTATTTCAATTCACATTCGGCGTCAATTCTCATATCGATATACATCAATGTATACTGGTTTCAACACTATTTTAATGCATTTGTATCATAAAAAAGACCTGCATAACAATTCGTTTCGCGCTTAACTGCAGCGTTCGTTAAATAAGAGATATCAAAATATTCACTTCAACTAGATAGTATTGTCCAAAGAATTGACTACGCATTTTCATATATGGGCCTCTGTTTTATTACTGAAACATAAAATGCATTTCACGAGGCACTTTTAAAAATCCCCGTTGATTTGATATTGAAGAGTGGATTTCTAAAGCTGACGAATGATAATGGTAACAGCCGAGTGGCAAAAACTATGGGAATATCTCCACATTGTTACTTGGCACATTTGCCAGATTGGAATGCTTTCCGACCAGGATTTTTTGAATACAGATTTTTCTGTATTCATAAACTTCAACCGTTTATGCCAAGTTGCTTGACCCTTTTTCTTCTTTCAGTACTTACTTATCTTTACAAATGGTAATATCCATCCTATCAATCGAGATCACATAAATTACATACAAGGCATATTGTCCGTCTTATACAGTCTCACGCCAGGCCGATGTTACAGAAGCGAGACTTAATTCGTTAGCAAAAAAATGCGTTAACAAGTCTTCGAGGCAGTTTCAAAGAAACAAGTCACCAGAGCAAGCACACCGGGATATATGCCGCCGCAAGAACCTTCCAATCTCGGTTTCAGATTGCCAACTTTTCACTGGCCGAATGCATCCATGTGTTGAGATTAATGTCGTCGACATTCCGTGTAAACGTAGTAAAGTCGTGTTCGCTGAGCGGGCAACTCCATCCACAGGGACGTCAAAGCACGTGCATCTCTCTGGTTTATGCATTGCGGATGGTTGTTATGGTATAATCCACCTATTCCTCTCCACGCCACCGTTCGAGTTATATTTTATGGAGTTATGTCATATTTCGTGAATGGTGCAGGCCTTGGCATATATAACAATACACATGTATATTTTTTCACTGACATGAACAGAAAAATGCTCTTAAAGCGACCTGAATTTCAATCAAAATGAAATGCATTCAAGAGTAAGCCACCATGATCCCATCAGCAACCTTGGATATAGTTTGACCAGAGTTTCGATAAATTATTGAAAGCAATTTTTACTTCAGAAGGATTATACAATGATCTAAAAATTTCATGATATTTTTAGAAATATCTCTTCCGTTTTATTTAATGAACGACAGTCCTTCTTAAAATACATTGCGATTTAAAGACACGGAAGCGTGTCCGCCTTCCCCTAGATTATTTTGTGTATTTGCATCTATTTTCAGGTTTTATATAATTTCTATTTTAGAATGTGCACTGTCCCGCGTCCTTTCAATAATATTTGGCAATAGATGCTACACCTAATCTGGGAAGATCCATTCGTTACGCCTTTCGTATACAACGTCAGTTACTGCGCAAAGGATATTGGACCACACTCCAAATTACATTGCTTTTCCCAATTATACCCCATCTTCAGCGTAACAAATTCACCTAATAAACTAATCATAATTTAAGATACCCCATAGTAAATTACATTTAGAACGTTTAAGCAATGTCTTCTATTTGGAAAAGGAAAACTTTTAAATTAAAAAATCTATTTACATTACAAATAAATGGCAGCTCCATTTACTACATGGTTAATCTTAAATATGAATCTTTGTGTAGCCAATAATGCATACAAAGACAATAAACACAACTATGACAGAAGTCTATAAGCTGTTGGACTTTTGACAGAAGTCATAATTCGTGTTGATAAAAGCAAAACTTGATACCTAACGATGCGAATTTATATTTAGATGCCAGTTATGCCCATGCTTTACGAGTGTATTTAAAACAAAGTGTTATCATTAAACTGTAGACTGACCGAAAGTTCTGTACTTTATCTAAAGCACAGAACGTCTGTTGAGAAGGGTGTAACTGTAAACCCTTGGGAGTAAAGGGGCGCTAAATGCCATAGAGGTTGTCACAGTGCTAACGCCTTCTCCATCATCACTAGTAGACTGTGAACACATCGAGGCCGAGAATGAGAAGGGTGCTACCTCGTAAACGCTTAAGTAAGGCAAAAGGGTGCATAATGCCATACAGTCTGCACAGTGTTTAACTGACCTCCTATATCATTGGTAGCAGTAGAACGCCCCTTTTGTTGGTTGTGATGGACTTATCCTTGAGCAGGAAAAAAAGGCACTAATGCCATAATGTTTGTACAGTGTAAACGACCTTCTCTTTCATCATGTAGATGTAATACGTGAAGTTGGTTCACTTCCATTGGCAATGAACTGTGCTCACACTGTGACGACCTTTGTTCTCGTCCCAGCATGATCATCGGCCACTGTGCGGATCTTGGTCGCATTCTGCACAGAATGACACTCGAATCGCTGCGTGACACACTGTGACCACATTGCGTTTTCCCCGCTATTCCTAACTCCCTACTCTCCGATCTGCGTGATGTATACACGGATTCGAAGTACTATTACACGTGTTCTTGATGAATGGGCCCACACACTAATCGCTTCGTGTACACAGTCACAGGCCTGATTTCGAATAGTTGTCCAGGAGAAAGTAACGTGACCTATCTCTTAGTTTCTCATGGATTAACCCAGAGCAAAATCTCGTTATCCGCAAATGTGTTTTCATCTTCGTTTCCTGAGCAAATATTTGAAACTCAGTTATGTTTACATCCGTTGCCGTGCAGAGATTTTTTCCATAGAAAAACACATGTACTTGCAATTTCCTTATGTAACGGGTAACACGTCTCCTTGTTGTGAAATGGCGATGTTGACATCCGATATTCCATTCAATCAACTCACGTTATGTACAGACTCCAGAACACAAACCGCAAAAAATCAAAGGATTTTCCGTGGCGAGTACAAAGCATATTCAGTCCGGGTGGATTTGCCCCACCCCCTCCGTACTGTATACTCTATGATAGTTGTGCACGCGCATTAATGTACGGTCCACATATCAAAATATTCGACGATAATGGAACATGGATCCATTTTATTTGAATTGAGTGGGCAGACCTTATTGTGATGGTCTTCAACTTTTACGTCACTTCTGTTTTGGTGAAGTGCAGCCCTTTCTCAACGGGCACCTAGCTTCATGTCGGAAATCGTGTCACGCTTTTCATGTCCAGCGATGATGGCAGTTGGCAATGATCTTTACTCGCGGGATATTAAAATGTTCTGTTTTGCAGATTTCTTTGCTATCAGCCGATCTGATTCGTATGACTCGCGTAAGATTCCTGATGTTGTGACATAAAACAAATGCAGTCCTGAAAGCATGAGAGATATGAAATTGCACAGATTCATAAAAATATACAAAGGTCAGTGCCTTTTAATTATTGCGTTTCAATGTCGCATTGATTGTCATGCAGACAAAAAACTCACTTGCTGAAATTATGTAATTCCATCTTTAATCACATTATCAGCTAGGCTGAAACATATCTGTTTTTTTCCTTTTTATATGGAACGCCCTCGTTTGCAAAATTAGAGTTCTATTAGAGGCGAGCAATCCATATGCCACATATTTATCCTGGTTGATAAAGCTCATCAGCTCGCTGTCAGTATAATTTCAAGCATTTCCCATGTAGTTTGAGGAAACCAAGCGAGTCAACTCGTCGCGCAATCCTATATTACGGCTGTATATTCATCTTCGACAAGGCGCACCAAACTGTTCATACTCTATAACTACCGCTTCAGCCAAACAAACATACTCGGAAAATATCTAGAAGACTGTGGATTTGTAAATTACCATAAATGATCCCTGACTTGTCCAATATTCATCAATGTTAGCTTTCAATTAGTTGTTGCAACCGAGGGGCTTTATAATGGTTGTCCGCATCAAGTGCGCCTCCCCGCGGGGTCGCAAGGCGACCCCCGAATACCCATTACTTCACGACCGTCTGTTCGGTCGTTCGTCACGCACATACCGAGAAGTTAACAAGCCCACACATGCCACTCAACATCCATAACACACACCTTCGCTGGCTTAACAACATCCTCGGGCAATGCTGCAAAATATTGGCATATTTTCTTCATCGCGATAAATTTGATTTTCGCTATGAAATAGAACTGGGTGATTGAAATGATCGATTTTCGGGAAGTCAGCACCGCCAAGCAAATGGCGTCGCACGTCTTGCATAGATGTTCCCTCTTAGTATCGCGAGAGTGCATGTATGGTATAAGAGTAATTCAACGAGATTAGATAGGTACATCTATTTTCTGCACTTGTACATTGAAACAACAGTACATTGCACCGATCATATCAGCTTGTGGAATAAAATTCAAGCAACATCACAAAGCAAGACGCTATTGTATCGTAGCAGCTAAATTCATCTTCCCATAAGCGGCCGTATGAGAAAGGTCATTTCTTCGTCCAAATCATTAGATTGCATCGCTAAACCTAGCTCTTGCATTATTAACGATTGTAAACAGTATCGCAAAATGAGAGCAGTCAATATAGAAAGAAAAGTAAGCAGACAGAAAGAGGAATATACGAACGGGCCTTGCAAAAACTCAACAACCATGTTATATCTTGTACATGCTGAGGAAATTGACATTTTCATACCTTTCCATGCTTTTACATTTTCTCCAAAGCTGTGAAGGCATGCTGATTCTGCCTTTCTATGACGATATTCAACTTGAATTTTTATAATCTGAAGAAATAGATTTTTGTACTTAATGAGAATAAAAGATAAGTACCAGAACTTTTATTTGGCGCTCAGTACGGGCCGTTTCTGAGCGCATTGTTTTCTGTCTATTATCTAATACCAGGACTTGATGTTCCATACTCTTACCAAGGGATTTATTTAATGCAAACGAATGATGACCGTTTGGCATCTAGTCTACCAAGCTACTATTTCTGTTTTGTGCATTGAGAGGTGGACAAAGATGCGAAAGTATAATGAAACTTAAACTAATGTTTATATTTTCTTCAAATTTATCGTTCACCGTAGTGCGTATTCATGCGAAGGCCTCGTTCCGTCTGTTCCTACAAGTGCGTCTCGCAAAAAGGTTTCTATATCCCACATGTCGGCGGAGATCAACTACTAACCACCATCTGGAGGAGCAGTAGCAACCCTTAAGATATCGGATCGCGTTATACGAGTACGACAAGCTGAAGTGCTTCCGTGCGGGAGGGGTGCGAGGAGTGTCCTGGACGGCAGGTCCTGTATCTTCTCGCACAACTGCCGCCGCGGACCACGTTCCTGGTCGTCCAGTGCTTGACCATCGTGTGCATGGTGCGCTTTTTGTCTCACGTTCCAGTCCGAGATGTGAGTGGTCGTCGCTTATCTCTCGAAAATGGCATGAAAATCCCAGACATCTATGTTGTTCAGAGAATCCAGGACAATAAGAGTAAAAGGAACATTGTGATAGTTTCAGCCCAATTTGGCTGAACTATTGATAGTTTTTTAATATTCAATCCCTAATATGGAGGATTCTCAATTGGCAACTCGGGGCATTTTTTTTTCTTGAAATGATGAGGTAGCGAACTCCCATGGCCAGGGATTTGTACATACATTTTCAGACATATCCCTTTTACTGAAATATCATTTGACGAGTTCACCACAATCTTTCATACTGTACAACAAACAAGAGGAAATAAAACAAAAATAGAAAAAAGTTATGAAGTAATAATTTGTGTAGGGTCTAACACCATTGGAGAGCCCCACACTCTCGATCAACAAAAGTGGGCAGTTCAGTTTCAAGTCAAGTTTTATTTCACATCCTTTTTAAAAATAACATTTTACAAAACAATACATTCAATTCAGGCAAACATACAAATACAACTTTTTATATAAAAAATAAAAAGACGGAGTCAGAATAAGTGTAGGCGGATGTGTGGGAATAGGGCATAAGAATTTAAGAATTTAAGAATACATAAGAATTTAAGAATCTCACATAATTGATTAATTAAATAGAAAAGTCTTTCCGCTAACTCTTTTATTTTCTCTTACTGTTCTGTATTCTCGAATGCACTTGATGTGCGGGTTCATTGCCACTCTTCTCCCCCCGCCACAAAAAAAAAAACCCCACACGTTTGCGGTCGTGCTCCATAATATGCTCGTCTCCGTAACTTCGTGGCTGTGGGCTGTGCACATTGGGTGCCTCTTCGCTGATAATAGTGATGTGTACGGACTGAGGGTTGGCAATGGGGACTACCAACGGTGGCACCAGACATCTCTGCATGGGATAGTGCTAATAAGGGTTTACTGAACCATTTGAGCGTAGAAATATAAAAAACGAGCCCAGTCCATTTTTAGCAATTTGTCTTTATTGTTCCATAGCGATAACAAAGGATGACCATTTCTAATTAACCAAATGCAGAAGTGTATAATTACTAGAGCCATTTACAAATCTATGTACTCAAATTTGGATACGCGTGGGTTGTCATCTTGGTTTTACAAGTGGCCACGAAAGTATCGTTGCGTTGGCGAAGCGTGCAAACGCGATCCCAGAAACGAAGTTTCGTTTCATAAACCCATGACCCCTATTTGCTAGGATGGATTTCGTTTCGTTGCGTTTGAACATGCGTTCATAAACGCGTATCGTGTGACTTTCGGTACTTTCGGTCGCCACTGATATGGGACAATAAAGACCAATGTCCAAAAATGATCTTGGTCGTTTCTTGAAATTGAGATACTCATTTGTATGTCCACTTTTACTGCGGCCGCAAAAACAAAATGCCTATTCTTAAATTTCTGTAATGATACGAACACTTCGCACGTGAAGTCCAGTGAATCAGTCCCATATGCCACGACAACGCAATAGTATGATTGTTTTTCAAAACCCCTTGAGCATCAAGGTTGAGGAAGATTAGGTAATTATAATATCTTATTTCAATTTATCAACTGTGACTGAAAGACAATGATGGTTGCCAAATGATTTAAGAAGAGTCCTGTCATTCCTTATATAGATTCATTGTGTTATTTGCTGTTTAAGGTCATTTTCCTTTTTTCCCTCGGCGGATGTAACTTTAAACGCCTCCTTCGCCGCCTAACCTTCGCCCATGCCCGCTGATTCCGAGGCCGGAAATCAAACGAACTTGAAACGAATAATGAGCGTACATTGGAGGGGAATATATCAGCATTGTACATCTCCAAAATACAAGAACATCAGCTTTGTAACCAGAAACTCACGTATTCGGGCTGGAGAAGGACATACACGCTTATAATAATTGGCTTGCAGGCGAAAGGTTAGGGTTCATTTCGAATTGAAGCCGCGTAAATAAAAACACACAACATATCGAAGAGGGACAGAGTCGTAAGAAATGATAATTGATTGCAGGGCAGGCGATTTATGGAGATGTCTTTATTCGCGAATCTGTTTAAGTGAATGACACAGGAAACTAGAACAACTGGCTCGCCATTGTACCTGTTTATTTTTCCAGGCGACCATATATATTTCTTTATTTAAAGTACATAGCCTGGATGCTGGTTGTACACGAGCCATGTTTGTGGAAAATATAGATCATGTATATGTCCTTGTAGGGTTTTTGGATGAAGCTCATCGGATCTAAACATATTAAATGACAAAACGCAATTCTACAGACAGTGTTTTTTTTAGTTTGACTGACGATAACGTCTGCACTTTGTGTATTTGCTCACGCAAAGTATACATTTTCGTTATGATTTATCCATGGCCAGCCTTGCGGCTCAGTTTTCTTTCTTTATAATGTCTGCATCATCCTCATATACATCAGACAAGATAGTTCATCATAAACCATCCCTCGACTCGCTGATATCACCAAGAACCTGAGATTAGATACTTTCCGTCTTTGCAAAAGATGAAGACCGGCTTTTCAAGTTCTTAACTCTCTATACAGCCTTCCTAAGCTTCCTCTTTGCTACATAAGACCCCTATCAGATTAAGCGATGTTCGGGTTTTGTGGAGTCGGGCACGCACCGACCATCGATTTCCTGATATGGGAAAGCGCGCCACCAGAAAGGAGAAAGAAAAACCAATCCTAAGTCAAGGGCACGCCATCATCATTATTATGTGGTTGATCATTGTCATATCGAGGAAAACGCTTGGGTAATGGAACAATTATTCTCGCAGAGCAGTTTCTCTCTGCACATTCTAAATGATCCGAATAATCTTTCACATTGTCCACCCAGATTGGCGATTATGAAAGCGATGCCAAAATGTGTCATATAAATAAGAGCCCTAACAGGTCCTGCGTTACGATCCACTTGAAAGCGTTGTACAGATTTATTCCCTCGCATTCTTTAAAAATCCGCAGGTCTCCGCAAGTATTGGGTGGGAGAGTCGAGATTTGCGGCGATAGGAATTTAAAACTTGGCCGTTTTGAATGGCCGTGGTTTATTCTTTAGCTTTAAAAACAACAACTACAGTGCTCTGAGGGATCTGCTCGCATGCTCCAGGCAATCGATGAAACAACGTCCTATATGCAAATCATTTGCGCCTCTCGCATACGGACTGAAACAATTTGTAGCCTGTCATTCTGCAAGGTGTATAGCTGCGATTTCTCAGAAGTCTAACCTATCAGTCGAAATTTGATGAATTGTTATGACAGTGCAAATAGACGCCAGAGACCGGCTAATGTTAAACTCAAATGACTTGAAATTCTATAGTTGTTCATATTAAATTAAAACTCTGAATGTGCAAGGCACGCGCAGAGTCGAGTTCAACCAATGTCGTATGAATACGAATCGTTGAAACGTATCAATGAGCGCAGGTGTTTTTTTTTTTAGAACGTAAGTTTCCAAGAGAAGGAGATAAAATTTTGTCCGTGTTGAAGCGAAGTTAACAAGGCGTCTATTAATAAGGCATCATACGTGTCCTCTGCGTCCTGTGTGTTGGAGTATGTGTGTCGTGCGAGTGTATAAAAGTTAGACTTGCTCTTCTGTGCTATTATTCACCAATTTTGATTCTGATGCCCTCGAGGCCGGCTTGTCCAGGCCAAGGCCAGGCCAACAGATCACCCGACGGACAGACCAAGGCCAAGGCCGGATTGCCGAGATAAGGACACAGGCCAAGACGGAAGGTCGAGGGCCAGACCGAGGCGATATTCAATACAAGCCGGCCGAGCCGGGGCCAGGAAAAGCCAGCCATGGCCAAATATTATGATATTATTTGCTGCAAAAGGTCATCAGATTTCCAGAGGGACGCACTAAATACCTGTCATTTCTGTTGTCCGGTGATGCTCTTTGCTTTGGTTATTTTTGTTTATTTTTTCCCACCTCCATACAAAAACAATACTCATCATACATATTACATCTGCAGGTACCATGGTCTGCTCTTTTAATGAGGTCTAACTGCATATAACCTTAACGCCTTATTTATTGCCTTTGATGCTAATAATGTAAAATATTAGCCGAAATCTCGGTCCCCCCCCCCAGATTTTTAATTAATTAAGTTAAAAAAAAACTAAAGACATTCACAGATCTGTTATTTGCAGGGTTATACTTTGGACACTAAAGCTTTCAAATAAAACAAAATCCCCGCGAAACTAAAGCTTGGGCTTTAATCACTTTACAACTGGGCTACGGATTATAATTGATTGCCAAAATTCAGGACGTATTATACATGATGTAGAACTACATTCATGTCCCATATAACATTAAGATTCTTTGTACAACTTGTTGTAACGAAACAATAACTTGTAATGACAGCACACACACAAAATTGCATGTGTGGACAAGCATCCCACATTCCCAGTGCCAATGTATGGCTGGTGGGCGCGCAGGGTCAACCGCCGCATTCCCAGGTTATCTTAGACTTAACTCCAAAGGTACAATACAACATAAGCAGCAAAAAAACAAAAAAAAACAAATTTTTTTTTTTTTTTAACAAGGATAACACCATGCATAGGATAAAGTTTTCTTACAGCGGCAACTAACGTTATTCAGTTATTACTCAACATTAGCCGTGCGTGATGAACACGCTATACCGAGCTCAGAGTTAAAGTCATATGCAGCGTACCAGCAAGGTATTGAAGCGCGGCCGTGCGCATTGGCTTGCCATAACATGTTTGTGACACCGACGATGCAGATGCATCCAGGTCACAGTCCCACAGATGTGCCACCGATGCGAACTTCTCCCATGGTGTATGCAAGTTTGTCGTCACGATGCGAGCTTTGAGTATGCCCACAGATGCACAAATGCCTCTCTTCTCTCCATCTCTCTATTAGTTTCCCATATATCTTATTTTGAAACTGACAACATTCGCATTTGCCCTTTCTAAAATTCTCCCGGCTCGACCCGGCCTCGACGGGCCTTGACCCGAGATTGCTCGGGCCGGAGGACGAGGCCGCGATTAAACTCCGTCCTCGAGGACGAGGCGAGAAATCGATTTTGCGGCCTCGAGATCCTCAACACTACTGATTGCTTAGACTACATATAGGCTATATGAGGGCTCCCAAACATCTACAACGCAGAACTGTGAAATTCAATTAATAGTAAGTTGGCATAATTCATAATTTTACTCAATTTTGAAAACTTGATAAGGCCTGCTTTTAGCGTGTTTAAACCAGTTTGCTTAATTGTGTCGCTGTTTTACGGGCTACACTGACAGAATCTGTCAATACTAACGAGTTTGGAACAATGCATCTGGCCATCAACAATGGAAGAAACATCTATATAATTAGCTTTGTCCCGAAAATACCCCGTTTACAAATGTCGTGAAATTTTGCCAAATAACTCTTTCTGTAACAATGACGGATTGTGATTACGCGAGACAGTTCCGCGAAGAAGCGTCTAATTTCGTAAATTACCACTTTTGGCTGTTTTTGTTCGGCTCACAACTGCTTACAACTAAACACACAAAAAAAGTAACTACCCCCTTTTCAACATACCGAACTTTTTAACGAGAGAGAGTTTGGGCAAAATAATTTGCAAGAAGTGTTCCTACACTCATTGACTACTCTGTGTGAGAAATGTGATTGGTCCGTTGGGGGATCTGCATGAATGAGGCAATGCATTAAAGGTGAAAATCCCAACTTTTCAAAATCCACAGGAGTCACTCTCTTATGCCAGAATAATGGTAATAATGACATTTTTCCCTTATTTATCAACGTGTGTCAGTCAAACCATGTAATGGTTACAACCTCTTTGTTCGTACAACCCTAGCATACATTTTGCTGAAAAGGTTTGGATTAATTTTTTGGCATAAACTTATGGATTTACAATTTAAAATCGAGAAAGGTGGAAATTTTTTAAAATGCGGCTCAACAGAAGCGTAAAATCGCAGAAAGTGCCAAAGGGGGTATAGCAGCATCAAAACGATAGATGATTAACATAATGAGCGATTAATCATTCCCAGAAAACAGAATTGTCAAAATCGCTGCTCAACCCCCCCCAAATGACCCTTCGTGACTTTTGAAAAGTGACTTTTGTGCCTTTAATAATGTGCTCACGTCATGCACTGACCTTGATCGGATTCAACTCACAATTTTCTCAGCAGAAATTTAGTGCCAATTATGCAGGAACATCCTTGCCAAATAATTTGTTGCTAACACCCGTTCATTTTTAAAGTTATCGTATTGAAAAAGGGGGTAGTTACTTTTTTTGTTGTGTTTTAGTAATGTACCGAGCACCCAGGAGATAATTGGTTTTCACGTACGTAAATGCTAAGCATAAGAGACAGACAGGTGATGAAGGAAGGGCATATAAAAGTGAATGGGCTCGAGCCAGAAGGGAAATGTAAAAATTTATTTTGTCATTTTGAGTAATTTCTGATGTGTGCCGTTTGTAATCAATTTACATTCATATGTAAATCACAGCGAATGCGTGATGTGTGAGTTTGACCCAGAGGCACATTGGGACGAGTGTCGTTTCCCGTAACAGCATTATAGTTAGTCATGATAGCAGTCAGACAGTGCAAGGACCGTATTATCCCTGATGAGAAATGTAGTCTGGAACTCCAACGTTCAGCCTTCTGAGCCGGAGAAAGAGTTGGCAGGAAAGTGAGAGAAAATCAATTGACAACGGGGAAAGTTTTATCGATTTCCGTAGCAGCGTCAATTATCTACCTCAATATCCAACCCCCGCAATCAATTTCTGTATGACCTGAGCTGATATGTTACAGGAGAGATTAGGCAAGGCATCCGTAAAAAAGTGGGCGAGACGTGGCCACTCCCATTCACTTTTAGTCAGAATATTTTGAAAAAAAAAACACACCACAACACACAAACGAATTGGTAAAGGTAACCAATTTAAGGAGAGTTCCAGCTCTGGTGAACTAAATTACTCTAAATCCAAGCTCGTCTTCGCTCTTTCCATGGACTTATATACATAGTTTTACAACAACTGATTCAGGGACAGTTAGGTAGCTCCGAGAACCACCTGACCTGTTAATCGCTGCCAGTCAGTGACAGCTAAAGGAGCCCGCTGGGTCTCACCTTTTGATGTCGCAGTCAGTCGACACGACGTGAGCCTCCTGGTCTCACTGTTAATGTCCAGTAAGTGACACAAGGTGAGCCCCCTGGGTCCAACCTGTTAATGCTCCGGTCAGTGACACTCTAAGTGAGCCTCGGACCCACGATGTAATGCTCCACTCAGTGCAGTAAGGGAGCCCTGGGTCTCACCTGTTACATGTGCCAGTCTGTGACACATAAGTGAGCCCGCTGGACGCCACCTGTTAATGCTCCATCAGTGACACTAAGGTGAGCCCTCTACATTCCACCTGTCCAATGCGCCAGTCATGACTTTAAGGTGAGCCCCCTGGGTCACTGTTAATGATTCCAGTCATTGACTCTAAGGTGAGGCCCCCTGGCGTCCACCGTTAATGTTTCCAGTCAGTGACACATAAGGCTGAGCCCTGGGTCCACCTGTTAAGTTCCAGTCCAGTGACTCTAAGGTGAGCCCCGTGGGTCCCACCTCTTAATGTCCGATGTGACTATAGTACGTGGTCCATAGATAGCTCATAGATAGATATAGAGCAACCTGGGTCCCACCTAATTATGTTCAGTCAGTGAGCTATAATAGAGCCCCCTGGGCCATCTACTGATACCCAGTCCGATAGTAACGAGACCCCTGAGAGAGACATGTTCTCACTGTCTGCAGTCAGTTGACACCTCAAAGGTGAGCCCCTGGGTCCCCAATAGAGATATTGGATTAGAGATAGTGAGCCCCCCTGGGTCCCACCCTTAATGTTTCGTCATGACACTTTGGTGAGCCCTGGTCCCCATATAATGCATATAGAGAATGAACTAAGGAAGCCCCCGGGTCGCCACCTGTTAATGCTCGCAGTCAGTATCTAAGGTGAGCGCCTCTCTGTCCAACCTGTCAATGCCCAACGTCAATGATATTAGTGAGACCACGGTCAACTGATAAAATATTATAAATAAAAATTTTCCTTTAAACACACCCGCTTGTTCATTTTAATCTGTTGCGTCGTTCCCCGTCCGTGACCCTCGGTGCGCCCGCCCGGGCCTCCCTGTTCCTGTTCGCGTCCGCTGCCCCTCCGGTGCGGCCCCCTGGTCCCCCCTGTTCCTGTTCCAGTCCGTGCCCCTCCGGGCGCCACCTGGTCCCCCTGTGCTGTCCCGTCCGTGCCCCTCCGGTCGCCCGCCGGTCCCCCTGTTCCTGCTCCAGTGCCGTGCCTGTCCCGGTGCGCGCCGACTCTGTCCCCCTGTCCATGCTCCCCGGTCCGTGCCTTTCGGTGCGCCCCCGGGTCCCCCCTGTCTGCTGTTTCCCGTCCGTGACCCTCCGGTGCGGCCCCCGGGTCCTCCCGCTGTTTTTCATGTTCCCGTCCGTGCCCTCCGCGTGCGCCCCTGGGTCCCCCCTGTTCCTGTCCCGTCCGCTGACCTCCGGTGCCGCCCCTGGGTCCCCTGTTCTGCTCCGTCCGTGCTCTCCGGTGCGCCCTTGGTCCCCCTGTTCCGCTCCCGTCCGTGCCCCTCCGGTGCGCCGCCCTGTGTCCCCTTTTGTCATGTTTTCCTCCCGTCTCCCCGGTGCCCTCTGGTCCCCCTCGGTTTGTCTCCCCGCTTCCCCGGGGCTGCCGGCGGCGTTTTTGGCTCCTCGTTTTCGGCTGAGGCTCGCCTGCATCATTCCCCTCCCCGCCGTCTTCCCGTTACGCTTTCCCCCCTCCTCCCATCGTTCCCTGCACACTGTTTCCGGTACGGCTCCCACCTCCACGGTGTTCCTACCGTGTTTGCTGTTCCGGATCCGTCTGGCTTGTTTCGTATTGTCCTCGTTTTTTCACCTCCTCTTCCTCATTTCGGGCCGCCGCTGTATTATTCGGCACTCGGCCTGTCAACAGGAACAGGCGACTAAATCTATCAGATGTAACGCTTAGCGGCAAGAACATAGATCCTAATTACGGATATTGAAGAAACAAAATCTTTTTGAATTCATTCCAACCCCCCCCATCTCTTTACTGCAAGTACATACAACTTGAAGATCTTTATGAACTTAATTTTAAATAACTTAATCGCTAACATGAGCAATTACCGGTTATAATTCCAAGTTTTAAGCGAGGCAGTTCAACGCCGCCGTAATTCAATCGATATAAACAGCATTCGCAGATGATCAACCTGATACGACTCAGCAAATTCCATTTAGGTATTTAATTTCATTCAAACGTATGGAAGGTGGGGGGGGGGGGGCTTGTAAAGGAGGGGCCTATCAATTGGTTTGTGACGTCACGAAGATGCGTTATCGATTTGTCATTGATTGCAAAATTTCCCGGAGCTTATACAAGATATCTCCGGTCACCTCTCGGAAGTTATTGATGCAGCTGGAAAAAGGAAATACTTTGCTCGTTAACATACGAAATATAAGCTACCGTATTCCATAACTAATCTATCACATTATCATTGAACGGATTTATCTACTTTTAATAAAGTATTTCGGATGTTCGTGCGGCCGAGGACTAAGATTACCGTACAAAGTTGAGCAGAGAGCGTTGACGGCATCGTAATGTCCAGGCTCGGCGTAAACTTGCACAAAATCAGTTACTAGTATATTGAACTTCTTTTTCCTGCTCTCTTGCTCTGTCTCTGCTTTCTGATTTTCTCCCTCAAGTTCTTTCTGTTTAAGCTTTTTTTTTCATAAATTAATCTTTGCTAGACTCTAGGGCTTAAGTAAAATGTAAACACATGA
>JZLH01S0605080.1:102072-116832 GCA_001188425.1 Eucidaris tribuloides | reverse complement strand
ACACACACACACACACACACACACACACACACACACACACACACACACACACACACACACAACACACACACACACACACACACACACACACACACACACACACACNCACACACACACACACACACACACACACACACACACACACACACACACACACACACACACACACACACACACACACACACACACACACACACACACACACACACACCACACACACACATACAAACAAACATATACACACACACAAACTTCCAGGCCTTGATCTTTGATCTTTCAGATTGTTCTGTATACCCCACTACTTAGTTTTCTTTCGTTCACTGTAACCCATAAGTTTGACGGAATAAAGTCATCTCTTGAACTGTATTATTTTTCTCTTGTCGAATAAATGTTCAGTTTATGATCGATAATCTTTTACGTATCTATTTAAGCCTGTCTGTATGCCCCGCAAGTTTGCTTCGGTTTAAGTAGACAATTCATCCAAGCGTAGAAAACTTACTCACGATGCTAAATACTTGGAAGAGAATTCGAGATTAAATCTAGAAAAACGGAAACAGCGATTCAATCTTGCAAATGACGTACATGTCGTTGGTAATTTATCAATTGACGGAACGTTTAGAATGATTTACTTGATTTCTCCTATTATTCCTCAACACAAGCCAATTTATACCTAATGCAAGATCATTCTTACTGGCAATACAGAGCCCCGTCTCCGTTCCTTGGTGAATGCTGTGTAATTGTGTAAGATGGTATAACAGACAATGCATAGTAAATAAAAAATTAACGTCCTTAATGACTTGTTAGAATTACGGGATGCCTATAGATTACGTCTTCAACAAAATATATTTGCGGGCATTATTGTAGCCCAAACCGGTCATTGTTCGTCTAGTTGTTGATATACAATATTTAAGGTCGTGTGATTAAACTTAATATCGTCTTAAAGTTACGTAATCTATATCAATTGTTCTTGTGAACATAAATACAAGGTATAGACATCTCAATATAGGGGACCGTATATCAGGCGAAATTTGAAGCCTGCGATGAATTCTGTAATTCAGAAAATTAGTAATGGAAAAGCATTGGTAGTACAGAATGGGTTAGAGTAAAAGAATACAAATTTAGCTCAATATCTTCGTAAAATATTATCACCAAGACTCGAGTCTGATCGCACAGACATTCTGTACTGAGCTGACACAAGGTAACACTTTTACCATCTTTCTTAATTGAGTGATACTGTTTAATTAACACGTGATTACAACAATTCTAATGTTTGCTAAACTTGCACAACTGGCACACAACATCGATCTCTCTATACGTCGTTTCTGGTCGTTTACGTTTGAAACTAATTTTCAGATATTGTTTATCTTTTTCTCGATCAAGTAATAGTCAATATTACAGCTTAATTACTCTAAACAGATGGATAATTTCATGGAAACAAATCTTTCTTGATTTTTTTTTTGAGTGAGGTTGTCAGATGATGATCACCCTCAGCGTCAGGGTCGATCGTCCGAAAAGTAGGCAAGAGGTTTGACTGAACTATTAATTACGTCACACTGTCATAGGTTTGAAACGGGAGAGTTCAGATGTCCAAAGGGTTAATGTAAGGACGATGGTCAACGATATAATGGTTTGGTAAAATGGTCCTATTTTATCCACACTTTGGAATCCGAGGCGCAGCGTTCGTAGCCGTTAGGTGATGCACTTGCCCAGGATCCCCGCAGATTTGAAATTACAATTTTTCATTGAGAAAGACATAATAACAATCCATCGCACTAATATTCTACATAATTTCGTTTCTGTTCATGTACCCCCTTTTTGGTGTTTACCTACTAAGATGTTGAACTTGCAAGTCAAAACATTTCGACATTAAATGGCAGTGATATAATTTGGACAAGTCAAAATGCCTCAAGCACCAAATGAGTTGAAACATAATACTGGTCAGAGTGTAAATGCAGGCTGAAAGATTTGTCTTTAGTTTGTTTATTTGAGGAGAAACACGCATTAATTTGCCAGTATTAAATTAACCTCCGGTTCTAAAAGAAATTAATTCCATAGACAGCTATAGTCCTACACCGACGTGTCACATTTTCTGATGATAATTGTACAATAAAGAGGAAATGTATGACTATGATTTTTTCACAGCACAAACTCTAAACATCATGCACGTACTTGATTGTAGATTGTAGAAGCATTGAATCGTAAATTGAGGACTACTTCCATTTTGCCAATTCCCTTTTAACTTTAACTTAATTGTTTTTGCAATGATATATGAGAGAAGCTGAAAGTCTTCCTTTGTGTTTTGAAGACTTTCCTTCGCAAACACATTTTGTTTCACGGAAAATTCAATTTGGACCATTTTACGGCAATCAAACCACCAGACTAAAGATTCAGTGACGAAAATATCTTCCGTCGGGCGATGAAGGCACTGCACAATGATTTATTCTCAAATGAATCCTGTCGTAAAGTTATTAGACCAAATAAATCAAATATGGGAGAAAAAACGAAGTGAAGCATTTATTCAGGCCTACAAACAGCTCGTGAATCACGTCCCTGCGATCGTCATGATCGCAGGCATCGAGTAGAATTCAAGTCTTGTTCGCAGGTGTAAGCCTCTCTCGACCTATCCCACTTGTGGAACGTGTCTCGGAGCCTAATTGAGTGATTTGCCCCGTTGATGTAAAACCTACAGTGGACGGTATACGCGGAAAGAACGTAATGTACGATGCGGGGGAAGACGGAGCCTAAACGATGTCCAGGGGAAAGGAAAAAAAATGTAGGTCTTGTACGTGATATTGTCCTAAGAGGGAGCGTGGATTCTGTTTGTGTCACGTACCGTGGATCGCCTCAATGAAAGCTTCTTCTTCTCATTATAAACTCACCCCGATCCCATTCTTATCAGACCGAAAAACCGATGTTCGAAAATAGTGTGTGGTTTGGTAACAGTTTTAGAACACTTGATATGAACCTGCATATATCTGAGAGTTGTTGCTGTCACTGGTGTATAGATGGAGGAGCTTAGAGACACTTTAGCTCTCAAATCAGTTTCAAATTCGATACATTGTTATGCAACATTATCATGAAACAAAAGGAGTTTAACGACTAAAGACGGCGATTGTATCCCTACTATCTCTTGCTCGCGAAGTTACACTGATATAATCTCGTATATATAAACTCGTTATTTGCAAACAAACTACTGATACCCGTCTAACAGAACGATTTCTTTTCAGCGACCCTTCCTATCCCCTAAATATAAACTGTATATTTTGCAACTACTGAACTGCCCGCCCATCGTATAGACATTAATTTAATCGTGAAGTATGTTTGAATCATTAATGTTAGGCTGGATGAATATGCAGTATGAGAATAAACAGACAATGTGAAAAGTATTTCATTCACATTCGTGCGTCAATTCCATATAGATATACATCAATGTATACTGTTTCACTATTTTAACTGCATTTGTATATAAAAAAAGACTTGCATAACAATTTCGTTTCCCTTTAACTGCACTTGTTAAATAAAGATGATAGCAAAATGATTCAATTCAACGTAGAATAGTATTGTCAAAGAATTGACTACGAATTTTCATATATGGGCCTCTGTTATACTGAAACAATAAAATGCATTTCACAGCACTTTTAAAAATCCCCGTTGATTTGATATTGAAAGAAGTTGGATTTCTAAGCCTGAGAATGAAAATGGTAAAAAGCCGAGTGCAAAAACTATGGGAATATCTCCACATTGTTACTTGGACATTTGCCAAGATTGGAATCTTTCCGACCAGGATTGAATTACAGATTTTCTGTATTCATAAATCTTCAACCGTTTAGCCAAGTTTGCTTGACCCTTTTTCTTCTTTCAGTACTTACGTTATCTGTACAAATGTCGTAATATCCATCCTATCAATCGAGATCACATAATACATTACAAGGCAATATTGTCGTCTTATACAGTCTCACGCCAGCGATGTTACAAAGCGAGACTTAATTCAGTAGCAAAAAAAAATGTCTTTAAAAAGTCTTCGAGCAGTTTCAAAGAAACAAGTCACACGAGCAAGCAGCACCGGGATATATCAGCCGCAAGAGACGCTTCCATCTTCGGTTTTCCAGATTGCACTTTTCCGCCGAATGCAATTCCATGTTTGAGATTAAGTCGTCGACATTTCCGTGTAAACGTAGTAAAGTCGTGTTCCGTGAGCCGGGCATCCCATCCACAGGGACGTCAAAAGCACGTGCATCTCTCTGGTTTATGCCATTGCGATCGTTGTATGGTATAATCCACCTATTCCTCTCACGACCCGACCGTTCGATATAGTTTTATGGAGTTATGTCATTTTCGTGAATGGTGCAGCCTTGGCATATATAAATACAATGTATATTTTTACTAACATGAAAGAAAAATCTCTCTAAAGCGACTGAGATTTCATCAAAATGAATGCATTCAAAGGTAACGTATCCACCATGATCCATCAGCAAATTGGATATAGTATTTGACAGAGTTTCGATAAATTATTGAAAGGCAATTTTTTACTTCAGAAGGATTATACAATGATCTAAAAATTTCATATATTTTTAGAAATATCTCTCCGTTTTATTTTAATGAACGACAGTCTTCTTTAAAATACATGCGATTTAAAGACACGGAAGCGTGTCGCCTTCTAGATTAATTTGTGTATTTTGCATCTATTTTACAGCTTATATAATTTCATATTTTAGAAAATATCCCGTAGTCCTTTCAGTTGATATTGCAATAATGCTTTCAGCTCTAATCTGGGAAGATCCATTCGTTTAGCGCCTTTTCGTATACGACTTCAACTTACTGCGCAAGGAATATTGGACCTAACTTCCAAATTGCATTTGCCTTTATCCCAATTATACCCCCATCTTCAGCGTAACAAATTGCACTCTAATAAACTAATTCATAATTTAAGATACACCATTAGGTAAATTACATTTAGAAACGTTTAACAATGTCTTCTATTTGGGAAAAGAAAACTTTTATATTAAAAATATATTTACATTACAAATAAAATTTGCAGCTCCATTTAACTAACATGGTTATCTTGAAAATATGAATAATTTGTGTAGCAATTATCATACAAGACAAAAACAACAACTATCGACAGAAGTCTATAACTGTTGGACTTTGTGACAGAGTCAAATATTGTGTTGATAAAAACAAAACTTGATCACTAACGATGCTGAATTTTATATTTAGATGCCCAGTTATGCCCATGCTTTACGAAGTATTATTTAAAACAAAGTGTTATCAATTAAACTATAGTACTGACCGAAAGTTCTGTACTTTACTCTAAAAGCACAGAACGTCTGTTGAGAAGGGTGTTAACTGTAAACCCTTGAGGAGTAAAGGGGCGCTAATGCCATATAGGTTGTACAGTGCTAACGCCCTTCTCCATCATCACTAGTAGATGTGAACACATCGTAGGCCGAGAATGAGAAGGGTGTTACCTCTAAACGCTTAAGAAGGCAAAGGGTGCTAATGCCATACAGTCTGCATAGTGTTAACGACCTCCATCATCATTGGTAGATACGAACGCCCCTTTTTGTTGGTTGAGAATGAGGACTTATCCCTTGAGCAGGAAAAAGGCACTAATGCCATAATGTTTGTACAGTGTAAACGACCTTCTCTTTCATCATTGGTAGATGTGAATACGTGAAGTTGGTTCACTTCGCTGCAATGACACTGTGATCACACTGTGACGACCTTTTGTTCTCTCCAGCAGGTAATGGCCACTGTGTGGATTTGGTCCATTGTCACAGAGTGACACTGCGATCGCTGCGTGAACACACTGTGACCACATTGCGTTTTCCCCGCTATTTCATAACTTCCCTACTCTCCGATCTGCGTGATGTATACACGGATTCGAAGTAATATTACACGTGTTCTTGATGAATGGGCGAACACACTAATCGTTCGTGTACACGTCACAGGCCTGATTTCGAATAGTTGCTCCAGAGAAAGTAAACGTATCTCTCTTAGTTCTCATGGATTAACCCAGAGCAAAATCCTCGTTATCGCAAATGTGTTTTCATCTTCGTTTCCCTGAGCAAATATTTTGAAACCTCAGTTATGTTTAATCCGTTGCCTCAGAGATTCTGTTATTCCCATAGAATAAACACATAGTACTTTCAATTTCCTTATGTAACGGGTTAACAACGTCTCTTTTGTGAAAAATGGCGAATGTTCACATCGTATATTCACCATTCAATCAAACTCACGTTATGTTAACAGACCCAGAACACAAACCGCAAAAAATCAATGATTTTCCGTGGCAATGTACAAAAGACATATTCAGTTCAGGGTGGATCTTGCCCCACCCCCTCCTTACTGTAACTCTCATGATAGTTGTGCACGCATTAGTGACGTCACATATCAAATATTCGACGATAATGGAACATGGGATCCATTTTATTGAATTGAGTGCAGACCTTAATTGTGATGGTCTTCAACTTTTACGTCATTCTGTTTTGGTGAAGTGCAGCCTTTTCTCAACGGGCACCTAGCATTCATGTCGGAAATCGTGCACGTGTTGTCATGGTCCAGCGATGATGCATGTTGGCAATGATCTTTATCGCGGGAATTAAAAATGTTCTGTTTTCAGATTTCTTGCTATCAGCCCGATCTGATTCGTATTGACTCGCGTAAGATTCTGTTGTTGTGACATAAAACAAAGGCAGTCTGAAAGCATTGAGAGAATGAAATTGCACAGATCCATAAAAATATAACAAAGGTCAGTCCTTTTAATTATTGCTGTTTTCAAATGTCGCATTGATAATTCATGCAGACAAAAAACATCACTTGCTGAAATTATGTAATTTCCATCCTTTTATCACATTTCACTAGCTGAAACATATCTGTTTTTTCCTTTTTATATCAAACGCATCGTTTGCAAAATTAGAGTTCTATTAGTAGCGAGCAATCCATAATGCACATATTTATCCTTGTTGATAAAGCTCATACTCGCTGTCAGTAATAATTTCAAGCATTTCCCATGAGTTTGAGGAAACCAAGCGAGTCAAATCGTCGCGCAATCCTATACTAGGTGTATATTCATCTTCGGAGGCAAGGCGCCACCAAAATGTGCATACTCTAACACTACCCTTCAGCCAACAAACATACTCGGAAAATATCTAGAAGACATGTGGATTGTAAATGACGCATAAAGTGTCAATGACTTGTCCAATATTCATCAATGTTAGCTTCAAATTAGTTGTGCAACCCGAGGGCTTTATAATGGTTGTCCGCATAAGTGCGCCCTCCCCGCGGGGTCCAAGCGACCCCCGAATACCCCCATTGACTTCACGACCGTGTTCGGTCGTTCGTCACGCACATAAACGAAGAAGTTAACAAGCCACACACACACACATCATACATCCATACACACACACTCGCTGCTTTACTAACATGCCTCGGGCAGATGACTGCAAATATTGCATATTTTTCTTCATCGCGATAAATTTGATTTTCGCTTATGAAAATAGAACTGGGTGATTGAAATGATCGATTTTTCGGGAAGTCACACCGGCAAAGCAAATGGCGTCGCACGTCTTGCTATAGCATGCTAAATCCCTCTTAGTATCGCGAGGACGTTGCATGTTACATGGTTCTACAGTATATTTCAAGAGCTTAGACTCAAAAGGCGGTACATATATTTTCTGCCACTTGTACATTGATAACAACAGTACATTTGGCACCGATTCATATAGCTGTGGAATAAAATTCAAAGCCAAATCAACAAAGCAAGTACGTATTGTATCGTACAGCTAAATTCCATGTTCCCATAAGCGCGCGTATGAGAAAGGTATTTTCTCCAAAATCATTAGATTTAGCATCGCTTAAAACTAGCTCTTGATTATTAACATTGTAAACATATCCAAATGAAGCACAATATAGAAAGAAAAGTAACAGACAGAAAGAGCGAATATACGATAGGGCCTTGAAAATACTCAAACACCTGTTATACTTGTACATCTGAGGAAATTGACATTTTAATGCCTTTCCATGCTTTTACATTTTCTCCAAGCTGTGAAGGCATGCTGATTCTGCTCTTTCTAATGACGATATTGCAACTTGAATTTTATAATTACGAAGAAATAGATGTTTTGTACTTAATGAGAATAAAAATGATAATACAGAACTTTTATTTGGCGCTCAATACGGGCGTTTCTGAGCGCATTGTTTTCTGTCTATAATCTAATACCAGGACTTGATGTTCAATACTTACACAAGGGGATTTATTTAATGCAAAGAGAATGGATGAACCGTTTGGCATCTAGTCTACACAAGTAGCTATTTTCTGTTTGCATTGAGAGTGGACAAAGATCGAAAGTATTAAATGAAACTTAAACTAATGTTTATATTTTTCTTCAAATTTATCGTTCACGTAGTGCGTATTCATCGAAGGCCTCGGGTTCCGTCGTGGTTCCTACAAGTGCGTCTGCAAAAAAGGCTTCTACTATCCCAACAAGTCGGCGGAGATCAACTACTACAACGGCACCATCTTGGAGGAGCAGTACGACCTTAAGATATCGGATCGCGTTAACGAGTACGACAAGCTGAAGTGCTTCCCGTGCGGGGAGGGGTGCGAGGAGTGTCTGGACGGCAGGTCCTGTATCTTCTCGCACAACTGGCCCCTGCGGACCACCTTCCTGGTCGTCCAGTGCTTGACCATCGTGTGCATGGTGCCGCTTTTTGTCTTCACGTTCCAGTTCCGAGATGTGAAGGTGGGTCGTCGCTTTATCTCTCGAAATGGCATGAAATCCCAGACATCTATGTGTGTTCAGAGAATCCAGGACAATAAGAGAAAGGAACATGTGATAGTTTCAGCAAATTTGGCTGAACTATTTGATAGTTTTTTAATATTCAAATCCCTAATATGGAGGATTCTCAAATTGGCAACTCGGCCATTTTTTTCTTGAAATGATAGTGTAGCGAACTCCCCATGCAGGGATTTGTACACACATTTTCACAATATCCCTTTTTTACTGAAATATCATTTGAGAAGTTAACCACAATCTTTCATACTTGTACAACAAACAAGAGGAAATAAAACAAAAATAGATAAAAATGTGTATAAGTAAATAATTTGTGTAGGGTCTACACCATTGGGGAGAGCCCCACACTCTCATCACAAAAAGTGGCAGTTCAAGTTTCAAGTTTCAAGTTTTATTTCACATCTCTTTTTTTAAAAAATAACATTTTTACAAAACAATACATTCCAATTCAAGCAAACATACAAATTACACTTTTATATATAAACACAATAAAAGACGGAGTAAAGAATAAGTGTAGCGGATGTGTGGGAATAGCATAAGAATTTAAGAATTTAAGAATAGCATAAGAATTTAAGAATTCTCCATAATAAGGATTAAATTAAATTAGAAAAGTTCTTTCCCTACTATTTTATTTTCTCTTACTGTTCTGTATTCTCTGAATGCACTTTGATGTGCGGGTTTCATTGCCCCTCTTCTCCCCCCCCAAAAAAAAAACCCCACACGTTTGCGTCGTGCTCCATAATATGCTCGTCTCCGTAACTTCGGTGCTGTGCCATGTGCACATTGCGTGCATTCTTCCTATAATAGTGATGTGTACGGGGACTGAGGGTTGGCAAATGGGGACTACCAACGGTGGCACCAGACACTCTGCATGGGATAGTGCATAATAAGGGTTTACTGAACCATTTGAGCGTAGAATATAAAAAACGACCCAAGTCCATTTTAGAAATTTGTCTTTATTGTCCTATACGAAACCAAAGATGACATTTCTAATTAACCAAAGCAGAAGTGTATAATTACTAGACATCTACAAATTATGTACTCAAAATTTGGATAACGTGGGTTGTCATCTTTGGTTTTACAGTGGCCACCGAAAGTATCGTTACGTTCCGAATGCGTGCAAACGCGATCCCAGAAACGAATTTCGTTTCAATAAACGCATGACACCTATTTGCTAGGATGGATTTCGTTTCGTTGCGTTTGAACATCGTTTCATGAAACGCGTATCTGTGACTTTCGGTACTTTCGGTCGCCACTGTATATGGGACAATAAAGACCAATGTCCAAAATGGACTTGGGTCGTTCTTAAATTGAGATACTCATTTGTATGTCACTTTTACTCGCAGCAAAACAAAATGCATGCTATTTCTTTAATTTCTGTAATGATACGAACACTTTCCACGTGAAGTAAACAGTAATCAGTCCATATGCCACACAAACACACAATAGTATTATTGTTTTTCAACCCCCTTAGCATCAGAGTTGAGGAAAATTAGGTAATTATAATATCTTATTTAATTTTACAACTGTGACGAAAGACAATGATGGTTGGAAAAATGATTTAGAAGAGTCTGTCATTCCTTATATAGTATTCATTTGTTATTTTGCTGTTTAAGGTCCATTTTTTCCTTTTTTCCCCTCGCGATGTAACTTTAAACGCTCCTTCGCCGCCTAACCTTCGCCCATGCCCGCTGATCCGAGCCGGAAATCAAACGCATATCTTGAAACGAATAATGACGTACATTGGAGGGGAAATATATCAGCATTGTACATCTCCAAAATAACAAAAGAACATCAGCTATTGAAACCAGACATCACGTATCGGGCTGGAGAAGAACATACACGCTTATATAAATTGGCTTGCATGGCGAAAGGTTAGGGTTCATTTTCGAAATTGAAGCCCGTATAAAAACACACAACATATCGGAAGAGGGACAGAGTCGTAAGGAAATGATAATTGATTGAGGGCAGCGATTTATGGGAGATGTATTATTCAGCGAATCTTGTTTAAGTGGAATGACACAGGAAACTAGAACAACTGGCTCGGCCATTGTATCCTGTTTTATTTTTCCAGGCGACCATATATATTTCTTTCATTTAAAGTACATAAGCCTGGATGCTGGGTTGTACACGAGCCATGTTGTGGAAAATATAGATACATGTATATGTCTTGTAGGGTTTTTGTATGAACTCATCGGATCTAAACATATAAATGACAAAAACTCAATTTCTACAGACAGTGTTTTTTTTTAGTTTGACTGACGATAACGTCTTCAACTTGTGTATTTTGCTCACCAAAGTATACGTTTCGTTATGATTTATTCATGGCCTTGCGCTCAGTTTTCTTTCTTTAACATGTCTGCATCATCCTACATATCAACATCAGACTAAGATAGTTCATCATCAAAAATCCCTCGACACTCTGATATCAAAAGGAACCTGGAATTAGATACTCCGTCTTTGGCAAAGATGAAGAACGTCTTTCAAGTTTCTTAACTCTCTATACAGCCTTCTAACTTCCTCTTTGCTACATAAGACCCGCTATTCAGATTAAGCGATGTTCGGTTTTGTGGAGTCGGGGCACGCACCGACCATCGATTTCCTGATATGGGAAAGGCGCCACCAGAAAGGAGAAAGAAAAACAATCCTAGTCAAGGGCACGCCATCATCATTATTATGTGGTTGATCATTTCCATATCGAGGAATAACCTTGGGTAATGGAAATTATTTTCTCGCAGAGCAGTTTTCTCATCTGCACATTCTAAAAATTATCCCGAGTAATCTTTCATTGTCACCACCAGATTGCGATATTTGTCGATCGACGTGTGACATGAAGCGATGCACAAAATGTGTCATATAAATAAGGAAAAGCCCTAACAGTCTGCTAAGACACTTGAAAGCGTTGTACAGATTTATCCCTTCACATTGTTTAAAAATCCGCAGGTCTCCGCAAGTATTGGGTGGTGAGAGTCGAGGATTTGCGGCGGTAGGAATATTAAAACATTGCGTTTGAAATGGCCCTGGTTTTATTCTTTACTTTAAAAACAACAACTATCAGTGCTCTGAAGGGATCTGCTACGAAATGCTCCAGGCAAATCGATGAAAAACAACACCTATAACAAATCATTTGTCGCCCTCTCGCATACTGACTGAAATCTGTAGCCCTGTATTCTGCAAGGTGTATAGCTGCGATTTCAGAAGTCTACCTATCAGTCGAAATTTGATGAATTGTTATGACAGTTGCAAATAGACGCCAGAGACCGGCTATGTTTAACTCAAACGTGACTTGAAATTCGTATAGTTGTTCAGTAGTGTAATTGAAACTTTGAATGTGCAAGCAGCGCAGAGTTGAGTTCAACCAAGTCGGTATGAATACGAAATCGTGTGAAACGTATCAATGAGCGCAGGTGTTAGAACGTACAGTTTCCATAGAGAACGAGATAAAGTTTTTTTTTTGTCCCTGTTGAGAGAAGTTAACAAGACGACTATAAGAATGGCATCACAAGGGCGTAGGCTGGGTGCACGTGCACCCCCCCCCCCCACAGAGCCATAGGAGTTCCACCCGAATAGCAAAAACGAAATTTGCACCACTTTTTCTGCTTTCAACGCCTGATTTTCTCAACTTTAGTTCCACCTCCCTAAGATGTGCACCTCCCCTGTTCCACTTCCCCAAGATGTGCACCCCCATGCCCAAACCAGCCTACGCCCCTGCATCATACGTTTGTCTCTGCGTCTGTGTGTTGGAGTATGTGTGTCCGTGTGAGTGTATAAAATGCTACTATTGTGATATCTATTCACCAATTTTGATTCTGATTGCTTAGACTAATTAAGCTAAATGAGGGCTTCCAAACTTCTACACAGAACTGTGAAATTCATTAATAGTAACTTCGGCAAATTTAATAATTTTTCTTTAGAAATGCACCAAAAGCGGCTTGTTTATCATTACTTCTTTACCAATTTTGAAAACTTGACAAAGCTCCGTCTGTCTTTTTACCGTTGTTTTAAACTCAAGTTTTGCGGGCTACACTGACAGATATCTGTCATACTAACGAGTTTGGAATAATGCCTCTGGCATCAACAGTAGCAGAAACATTATAATAATTAGCCTTTGTCTTGGAAAATACCCCTTCACAAATTTAGTGATGTTGAAAATAACTCTTTCTATTAACAATGACGGATGTTTCAAGCCGAAACCAGTTCCGTGAAGAACGCGTCTAATTTCGTAAATCTACCCTTTTTGGCTGTTTTTGTTCAGTCACAACTGCTTGCAACTAGTATATGTACCGAGCTCCCAGGAGAATAATTGGTTTTCACGTAAATGCTGAGCATAAGAGAAGACAGGTGAATGAAGGAAGGGCATATAAAAGTGATGGGCTGAGCCAGAAGGGAAATGTAAAATTTATTTTTGTCATTTTGAGAATTTTTCTGATGTGTGCCTTTGGTATCAATTACATTCATTGTAAATTCATAGCGATGCGTGATGTGTGATTTTATGACCCAGAGTCACATTGGGACGATGGTGTTTCCGTAAAGCACTTAAAGTTATACCATGAAAGCTGTAGGACAGTGCAAGGACCCGTATTATCCCTGATAGAATGTAGTCTGATACTTCCAACATTAAGCCTTCTGACGGAGAAAGAAGTGGCGGGAAAGTGAGAGAAAATAATTGACAACGGGGAAAGTTTTATCGATTTCGTACAGCGTCATTATTCTACCCATCAATATCCAACCCCATGCACATTAATTTCTATATGACCTGAGCTGATATGTTACAGGAGAGATTAGGCACAGGCATGTAGAAAAAGTGGGTGGAGACGTGCCACTCCCCATTCAACTTTTAGCCAGAATATTTAAAAAAAAAACATCACAAACAACAACAACAACGAAACGGTAAAGGTAACCGATTTAAGGAGAGTTTCAGCTCTGTGAACTAAATTTCTAAAATCCAAGCTCGTCTTGGCTCTTTCCTGGACTTATAGCATAGCTTACAACAATCTTGATGTCAGGGACAGTTAGGTGAGCTCTCGGAGAACCACCTGACCTGTTAATGCTCCAGTCAGTGACACTAAAAAGAGCCCCCTGGGTCTCACCTTTTAATGTTCCAGTCAGTGACACTGACGTGAGCCTCCTGGGTCTCACCTGTTAATGATCCAGTCAGTGACACTAAAGTGAGCCCCCCAGGGTCCCACCTGTTAATGTTCTAGTCAGTGAAATTAAGGTGAGCCCCCTGGGTCTCACCTGTTAATGCTCCAGTCAGTGACACTAAGGTGAGCCCCCCTGGGTCCCACCTGTTTTCTTGGCTCTTTCCTGGACCTATATCATAACTTACAACCCTGTTGACGTCAGGGACAGTTAGGTGAACTCCCGGGGAACCACCTGTAAATGTTCCAGTCAGTGACACTAAGGTGAGCCCCCAGGGTCAATCCTGTTAAGGTTCCAGTCAGTGACACTAAGGTGAGCCCTCTGGGTCCCACCTGTAAATGTTCCAGTCAGTGACACTAAGGTGAGCCCCCAGGGTCCCTCCTGTTAAGTTCCAGTCAGTGACACTAAGGTGAGCCCCCTGAGTCCCACCTGTTAATGCTCCAGTCAGTGACACTAAGGTGATCCCCCCTGGGTCCCACCTGTTAATGTTTTAGTCAGTGACACTAAGGTGATCCCCCTGGGTCCCACCTGTTAATGCTCCAGTCAGTGACTCTAAGGTGAGCCCCCTATGTCCCACCTGTTAATGTTCCAGTCAGTGACTCTAAAGTGAGCCCCCTGGGTCCCACGTGTAAATGCTTTGGTCAGTGACACTAAAGTGAGCGCCCTGGGTCTCACGTTTTAATGTTCCAGTCAGTGACACTGACGTGAGCCTCCTGTGTCCCACCTGTTGTTCCAGTCAGTGACACTAAGGTGAGCCCGCCTGAGTCCCACCTGTTAATGTTCCAGTCAGTGACACTAAGGTGAGTCCCCAGGGTCCCACCTG
>JZLH01S0605080.1:85173-102022 GCA_001188425.1 Eucidaris tribuloides | reverse complement strand
CAGTGACACTAAGGTGAGCCCCCTGGGTCCCACCTGTTAATGCTCCAGTCAGTGACTCTAAGGTGAGCCCCCTGGGTCCCACCTGTTAATGTTCCAGTCAGTGACTCTAAGGTGAGCCCCCTGGGTCTCACCTGTTAATACTCCAATCAGTGACACCAAGATGAGCCCCCTGGGTCCCACCTGTTAATGCTCCAGTCAGTGACACCAAGGTGAGCCCCCCGTGTCCCACTTGTCAATGTTTTCGTCAGTATCACTACGGTGAACCTCCTGGCTTTCACAGTGGCTGCGCGGAGTTTTAGCTACTCGATATAGGTGAGCTAACCATAATCAAACTCAACGCAGTTATTCAAGCTAAGATTTACACACAATAAAATAGTTACATGAGAAAATGTTTACGTAAGGATAACAACTAAAAAGGTGTTCCTAAACGTGTTCAATGTCTCAGGATCAAGTTATGGCTTGTTTCGTATTGTAATTCGTTTTTTTTAATCATATTTATCATTTTATGCAGGCGATGTATTATTAGGAATATGCGATGTAGTACAAGGAACAGGCGACTAGATCTATCAGATGTAATGCTTAGGCGCAAGAACATATCCTAAATTACGGGTATTGAAAGAAACAAAATCTTTTTGATTAATTCCAACCCCCCCCATCTCTCTTACTGCAAGTACAGTACACCTTGAAGATAATATCAAACTCAAACTTTAGCCCAACATGAGCAATTACACTGTTATAATTCCAAGTTTTTAGCGATGCAGTTCAACGGCCGCCGTAATTCAATCGATATAAACAGCATTCGCAGATGATCTAACCTGATAAGACTCACCAAATTAATTTAGGTATTTAATTCATTCAACGTACGGACGGGGGGGGGGCTTGTAAAGGAAGGGGCTATCGATTGGGTTGTGACGTCACGAAGATCGTTATCGATTGTCATGATTGCAAAATTTCCAAGCTTATACAAATATCTTCCGGTCACTCTCGGAAGTTATTAATCAGCTGAAAAAGGAAAATACTTTGCTCGTTAACTACGAAATATAAGCTACCGTATCCATACTAATCTAATCACATTATCATTAACGGATTAGCTACTTTTAATAAGTATTCGGATGTTCGTGCGGCCGAGGATCTAAGATTACCGACAAAGTTGAGAGTCGAGAGCATTGATGGGCATCGTATGTCCAGGCTGGGCGTAAATTTGCACAAAATCAGTTATATTGGAACTTCTTTTTCCTGCTCTCTTGCTATGTCTCTGCTTTCTGATTTTCTCCCTCAAGTTCCTTCTGTTAATCTTTTTTTCTCATAAATTAATTTTGCTAGACTCTACGGCTAAGTAAAATGTAACACCATGAACGTTTGTGAATAATTTTGATATATATGTATATGTTTTTATCCTAAATGCTGCGTACGATACAGAACATTACTAAGTTATTAATTGATTCCTTACAATACACAATTCTGTATATGACATAAAAAGATACTTTAAATCAATTCGGTTCCAAACACTAGTGTTTATGTCGACCATGACTGGGGTGGGGGAAACTTAAAAAAAAGTAAAGCCAATTTAATGGGTTATGCAATGAGTCAGATGCGTTGAAATGTCAGTGATTTTGTTAGGCATCCTGAAGACCCCCCCCCCCCGTTAGACATTAGCATTAAAATAGTACCCAAATCAAACAGGTCTATAATTTCAGATTTTTCCCCCGATATAATGAAGCTCACTTCCCATGAGTGTTGTCGGGATCCTTAAGACTGGTTCTGGAACTGTGTTTGGGGTCTCGGTCTCGACCCCGAGACCTAGTCCTAAAGGAATAGAAACTTCTTTCTCCTTTATTTCGTGGTCACTTGGTCCTGGAACCCCCGGTCTCGACTACCGGTACAACCTTTGTGAATCAGGCAGGATTTATATTCGCTAGATTAAAGTAATAGTATTGTGGAGCTTCAATTTAAGAAATTGTCAGACTTTGACATTTGAGCTACATAGTAGTGTTTGAATGGACAAGTAAACACACTATAATACAAAAGTTTGGAATGTTATACTGCCACTGACAAGATGTGTATGAATAAAGAATTTGCACTCCGGTGGAGGATAAAATGGCCTAGATCTATACACAGTAAGTCTATAGGAGGAAATGGACAGGTGAATCCGGTCAATTTGAGTGCTTGTAAATTTTTACTTTTTTAAAGCACTAAATCATCATTTTTGAAATACAATTATTTTTCAGGGCTTCATTTTTTAGACCTTATCAAAGACACTTAGAGCATGGAGGATTATGTAGCTCACATTTTTGTGCCCCCGCCGACGAAGTCTTGAGGGGGCATTAAGCGTTGCACCTGTCCGTCAGTCCGTCCTTCCGTCCGTCCGTCCGTCCCCCTAATTAGTTTCCGCACGATAACTTAAAAAATATTTGACGGATTTTAAAACTTTTTGGTGTGTAGGTAGATCATACTAAAATACAGGTTGAGTTGGAATTCGGAGTCCGCAGGTCGAAGGTCAAAGGTCACAGCTCATTATGTATGCGAATTGGTTTCCGCACAATAACTTTAAAAATATTTGACGGATTTTAACAATTTTTGGTGTGTAGGTAGATCATACTAAAATACAGGTCGAGTTGGAATTCAGAGTCCGCAGGTCAAAGGTCAAAGGTCACAACTCATTATATATGCGAATTGGTTTCCGCACAATAACTTTAAAAATATTTGACTGATTTTAAAAATGTTTGGTGTGTAGGTAGAACACACTAACATACAGGTCAAGTTTGAATTTGGAGTCCAAAGGTCAAAGGTCACAGCTCATGCAGATTGCTTTCCACATGATTACTCAATAAGTGCTTACTGATCGCGTTAAGCGGGGGCATCCGTGTCCTATGGGCACACCAATTTTCTAGTCTTAAACTGTGGTCATGTTAGCCTATGTTTGGCTTTAATAATTAATTAGATCAACATTCTCCCTCCATCGTTACACAGCTGTACCTCATTTTATATGCATTTAAACGGTCTTTACACTATCCACCTTAATTATTTTATATCACTCAGTGTCGACATTATTTTCTTGACGACTTGTCTCGGATATAAATGATTAAGTATAAATCAAAGACTTCCGAGATCAAAGTCATGAAATTACACTACTAACCTTGGAACATTCGTATTTTTCTCCGCTCTTTGGTCCTCATAGACGACCAGCAGCACTAGGAAAAAATGTTTATTACCGAGCTTTCCAGCGATGATTTCTGATCGTTTTCCTTTTTTTTATAAGTGCAATGTTGAATCTTGACATCTTGCATACATTTGCATGAATCTTCTTTTTGATGTTCCTTATTGACTGTTACAGGAATGGTTTGTATGTAAGTATTCGCGTATTACTTTGTGTACTAATTAGTATGTTTTTTTTTGGTGATGGAATATAAAACCACAACAGCAGCATGTACAGTACAGTGTAATCACTTTCTGTTCATACTTTTTATTTTCATTGACAGGTCGTAAAGGCCGCAAGCCCCGTACTTCTAAGGATTATTCTAGTTGGTGCTCTGTTCCTATATTGTTTGGTAAGTCATGTTTCTTGTACACTTTTCGTCATGTGTCCGGTAGAAGGATCTAACACGTATAGACTTATCACACCGCTAACGTCCTTCTGGTGGGCACATGGTGTTTTGTTTTACCGTCATTGTCATGTACACTGCAAAAACTGGGGTGTTAAGTTTAACACCAAGGATGTTGCACAATATGAATACCGGAAAAGTGTTGATTTTCATTACCCTTGATGTTAAAGCCAATGCTCTTGGTGATTGCAACAATTCGTTTGGTGTTAAAATAACACCCATGGTGTTAGAATTTTACACCACGTCTGATATCTATAATTAGCAACACTATGGGTGTTAAATTTAACACCCGACTTTTTGCAGTGTAAGATGGCGGCTTTGACAGGGCAGAGATAACGCGGAACGCCTGTCCGAGGGAGCTCTACTTGTCTCTAAAAACACGATTGAAATCATAATCATACACTTTCACTTATTGTTTTGTGTCATGTTTGTAGAAATTTAATCGATGATCCATATAAACGAATTCAGACTAAGTACAGCACGGTTTCGTAAAAAAAAATGTTTTATAAGAGGAAGTAAGAAAAGAATTGAACAACACGAACACAACAAAAATCCAGAAAGAACATTTAAGATGCCACAAACACAAAAGATTATCACAAACGCAAAATAGACGGTAAGATCTAGGCAATCGCTAATCATATACTGCAATACAGGGGTGTTAGATTTAACACCAGCGGTGATGCCGAATATAGATACCAGAGGTGGTGTCAAGTTTCAGCACCATAGGTGTTATGTAAACAACGGAGATGTTACTTTAAACATCAAGGATATTGGAAATTAATGCCGTTCTGATATATATATTGTGCAACACCCTACACTGCAAAACCGGAGTGTAAAATTTAACACCAAGAGTATTGCAAAAAAAAACCTGGAGTGTTAAATTTAACACCAAAGGTGTTGCACAATATAAATACCGGAAAAGTGTTGATTTTTCAACACCCTTGGTGTTAAAGCCAGTGCTCTTGGTGTTTGAAATACCTGTAATTCGTTTGGTGTTAGATAACGCCCGTGGTGTTATAATTGTACACCACGTCTGGTATCTAATTGCACAACACCGTGGGTGTTAAATCTAACACGTAAGTTTTTGTTGAGTAGGTCTATTAACCCTCGATTACCAAGTCATGAAACCTATATTAGCTTAACTACGTATGTACCGTTGCAATGAAGCACTGAAAAATTAACAGAAATGCCACACGCCGCCATGCACGACCCTGCAATAATCAGACGGACTAGGAACTGTAGCAGAAATACAAACAATTTCATGGTCATTGAAACATGGATTGATTTATGATGTGTGAAAAAAATCAGGCGACATTAAAGTCAGACGCTATAATTGCCATGACCTCGTTCCCTTTATCTGGATGTTAATCGCAATATCGCGACATCAATCATGGACGTGTGACATTGTAATTGTCGCTCAGCATTATGTATGTTCGTGTTGTGAACGGAGATCGCTCGATGATACAAAAAATGACAACCTCTGCGGATAAATTGGATTGGAATGAGTATGAAAAAAAAAATCAAATTGACGATTATTTGCGAAGTGATGGAAGGACGATGAGGTTTTGTTGGATATTTACATGTCACTTTACCTTTTAAATTGCCCACCTCTGATGGAAAGCAAATAGACACAACCAAATCTACTATAAAAATGACAAGTTTCGGAGAATGACTGAATTTCACACTAAGCTGACAACAAAATCGCATGACTATTACAACATCGACACTATTGCCGGGCAATAGTCGTGAGAACGTTCAAATCCCACTCCCCGATTCATATTTGAATGTCAAGTTGTTCAGACACATCTAATACACTCGCAGCAGACACGACCACTGCCACTTACACGCGAACCATTGAATCCGCAAACCCCAATCACTCCATCGTCCATATAACTCTTGAAAGCGGTTGCCAGATGAACCAGAAACTTGAAGACATGAAGGGGAGCGTGCTTTTAATTGCCATAGATTTTTATTGTGAGCGGATCGTTCAATACACATGGAATAATGAAGGTGAATCTTTTTCTCTTTTCTCCGGGGTTAGGGTGGGGAGGGATGAGATGAGAAATTAAACGGAAGTTGAAAGCAATCATGCAAACCATTCCACCGTTGACTGACCACTATGGGATGATTGACAGCTGATCACTAGAGGTGATCTCATAAAACTGGCTAAGCACTGTCAGTGACAGTAGTCATAGTGTAGGTGGTTGCGGTAGAATTAGAAGCGGCAGTAGTACTTTATTGCTACCGTACTGAAGAAGAAGAAGAACAACAAGAATAAAAAACGAAAAAGACGATGAAGAAGAAGAAGAAGAAGAAGAAGAAGAAGAAGAAGAAGAAGAAGAAGAGGAGGAGGAGTAGAATAAAAGGGAGAGATAGTAAACTGATTAATTTTCATTAAATTGTATGCAGTGAATCGTGTTTTGTCTATTTCTATCAACCAATCCAATTGATTTGTCATCAGATTTTGCGAAGTCAACGAGCATTAGCAATCCCTCATGAAATTTTGCGTTATCTCTATTAATTGTTCATTTTATAATTGCGTCGATACGATAATTTTATGAAAGCCACTCGAAGATGTGGACGTAGTTTGCCCTGCCACTGCCAGACAAGAATAAGCATCCAAAAATATCATAATCCCTAAACAAAGGAGAAAACATGGAAAAGAAAGGTTCCACTGCAAAGGGAAAACCGAATGATTTTCTCATTTTCAGATGCAGATAACCGCGGTCAATCAAACTCATACACCAAGAAAATAAGAATACAATATAATAAAATGTCGTATGCTCTAACGTAAACAACGATTTTGTTCGCAATGTCGACATACGCATTATTCATCCTAACAGCTTTATCACACTAGCAATCCTAAATGACACCGGTGCTTATAACAATCAATTACAGTACAGGTCTTAAAGTCCTATGCCAACAAAAAACTATCAAAACTGGGTAATCAACATCTGTAGAGTATTTTTTAACACTAGAATTCCAATCTGCCTTTTAATTCCTCGATGCAAGTTTCAGTTTCGAGTTATTTCACTACAAAAAAACTGTCGGAGAACGCCCACATTTTTTGGCCCCGATATGCAGAACAAGCTGATTTATCATGTGACTCATCAGGGGAACGCCGCCACTCGCGAGCGATGCTCTGAATTGCGTAATATTACACCAATACGACATTTAAACAGATCTGTCGCAGTAAAACCAAAACTTTCGAGGTCATTATATTGCTTCTCTAATCTCTGGTGAGTGTTCAGGAATCTAGATTCCATGACTTACCTCGGATCTAATTGTTGATGAAAAATAAGCCCAGCAACTAAAACGAACATTGCGCCAGTTTCAGCCAGAAGCGCAAGACGAGCGACACCCCGCTGGCCATCGCCACAGGAAGGCCGACATGAAAAATCACGACTATGAGAAGACTATTTGGAAACAACTATTGGTAAGGCAATGCAACTTAAAGCTAAAGTATAGATAGTTGTACGTAATTTGAAGTATGTTATGAATAACATACTGAATTCATGGCATTTTAATGAAAATGTCTATGCTTTTTACTGTGTTGGTGATTGTATCCTTGCATTAATTGCACGAGTGGACCGCCGAGTGCATAGTTGGCGCGCGGCGCGGCGGGCAGCCGATCGCCATGGTCAACGTCCGCGTAGCTCCCCCGGCCGATGCAGGGTCAACTTACCCTGCCGGCCACTCGGTGTTGGACAAGATCCGACAGTTGCCCAGTTAATGTGTACGACACTCACCAAATGGTCCGGTAAATCTGATCGCTCCGTTTGAATTTTCTTTGACAATGTCTGTAATTTCAAATTTGAATCGAATCGACCAGATAAATACTCATAATTATTCGAAAAATTACTCGAGGCAGTCAATTTACCGGGCATTCGGTTTTGTGTATACATTTTTGGCGATGTCGATCTTGTCCAACACCGAGGGCAGGAAGTTGACCCTGCATCGGCCGGGAGGCTACGGGACTTGACGCCTTCGATCGCTGCGCCGCGCCTCGAGCCAAGTCCAACTACTGCATGCAACTCGCGCGTGGCAATCACCACACAGTATCATTTCATTAAAATGATGTTCTGTTTTGTTATCATTAAACCACATACTTCAAATACGTAAAACTATCTACGACTTAGCTGCAATTGCATTACTTCACAATAGTTGTTTCCATTAGTCTCTCATGTTCGTGGACTTTTCATGTCGGCTGTTGGCCCTAACAGCGGTGTCGCTCCTTTGCGCTCAGTGGCGAAACCTGGGCGGCAAATTTCGTTTTAGTCTGCTGGCTTATTTCATCAGATCCGAGTCAGTCATGGAAATCTGCTTGGTCCTGAATCACTCCAAGATAATTTAGAGACAGCGCTATATGTCCATAATAATGATTAAAAATGACCTCCGAAGTTTGTTTGTTTTACTGTCGTACGGATCCTTTAAATTTCGTATTGCGTGTACTATTACGCAAGCAAGCTCGCTCGCATAGGGAGAGCGGCGTTCAACTGATACCGTAGGAGGTCAACGTGATACGCGAAGCACGCTTTCAGCATTATTTTGTGGCGGGCGAACTTGCGTAGAAATAATGATTTTCATTCTTAAGTGCAGTATTATTTAGATATTAGATGTTTCCCAGGTAACATTCGTGAATGGATATTCCAACAACATCAATATCAATTACGAACTCATATTCATGCAGTAATGTCCTGACCTTTAATCATAGAAACATCATGCTTTCGCGACCTGCCTGTCTGTGTGTGTGTGTGTGTGTGTGTGTGCGTGTGTGTGTGTGCGTGTGTGTGTGTTGTGTGTGTGTGTGTGTGTGTATGTGTATGTATGTGTGTGTGTGGTGTGTGTATGTGTGTGTGTGTGTGTGTGGGGGGTGGTTTGTGAGTGTGTGTTTGTGTGTGTGTGTGTGTTTGTGTGTGTGTGTTTGTGTGTGTGTGCGGGTTTGTGTGTGTGTTTGCGTGTGTGTATGTGTGTGAATGTGTATGTATGTGTATGCATGTATGTTTGTGTGTGAGCGTGCGTGTGTGTGTATGTGTGTGTGCGTGCGTGTGTGTGCGTGTGTATGTGTATGTGTATGTATGTGTGCATATATGTGTGTGTATGTGTATGTGTGTGTATGCGTGCGTGTGTGTGGGTGCGTGTGTGTGTGCGTATGTGTGTGTAGGTGTGTGCGTGCGTGTGTGTAGGTGGTGTTTATGTGTATGTGGTGTGTGTGCGTATGTGTGTGTAGGTGTGTGCGTGCGTGTGTGTAGGTGGTGTTTATGTGTATGTGGTGTGTAACTGTGTGTGTGTATGTGTGTGTGTGTGTGTATGTGTGTGTGCGTGCGTGTGGGTATGTATGTTCGTGTATTTGTATGTGTAGGCCTATGTATGTATTTGGGGTATACTGATATATACTGCGAGATAATACTGAAATCGCAGTAAATGTCGATAATTAATGTCAATCATTCCAAATTCACAGTAATGCAAAAGCATTCATCCATCTACCATCAGCAGTCGGCATTCTTTGCTCCCAAAATGGTATCGAATATGCGAAGGATAAAAAAAAAATTCCCGCCAAGACACTTTGGCGATGAAAACGACGAGCTGATCGGAAATCTTGACTACGAGTCAATAACAGTTTGTCTAGACGTCTGTAAGTGCTCGAATTCTTAACAAATATTGCCCAAACAGCGGACGCAGACGATAATTAGGGAATATTCTGGAGTGTATTCGGCGGAAACCACTTCTGGAAGATAACGTGGCAGGTCAAAGTATGATATTGACCGTATAGCTTGTATGCACGCTGTGAAAAATGCGTCCCTGTCAATGTGAAGTATGTAAGTATGAAGTGTACGAGAGGTGGCGAATTTATCCCAGCGAAGAGGGCATGAAGTCCAATATTTGCCTACTCGTTGTGTGTAATGTAGGTGTTCGCACGATCGCGAGTTTAATGGACTGACCGTGATTTGTTTTACGGATGAACGTATTGGTTTGTTCCGAGCGAGTACGCCCGAACATTCCATGTTTCATTCATGTACTTGATCAAAGGTTTGGAAAGGGAATTCCACTTCCTTGCACTTATGTGCCTTTCGAGAATTTGTAAAATAGCCGTCCCCCGCATTCGTTTGATTTTTTGTTCGTTCGTTCATTCATTCACTCATTCATTCATTCATTCATTCATTTTTTCCTTTTTTCCATTTCTTTTGATTCATTTCTTTCCTTTCTTCTTTCGACCGTTCCCTTTATCTATTCATCTGGCCTTTTTTTCTTATTCTGTCATTTATATCTGCTTTATTCTATATTTTTCAAATTTTCTTTCCCTGTTTTTCTTCTTCTCCCTCCCCATTTGTTGTTCTTTCTTAATTTCTTTTTTTTTCTATTTTGTTCTCTCTTTGGCTCCTTGCCTTCTTGTTTTTTTTTCTTTCGCACGAGTTTTCTGATCTAAACGAGTTACTTATTTTTTATATGAGACATCAGCAAAGATATGACTTAGGGGGAGTCTTTACCCATCAATTCCTTTTTGTCCGATTTCATCTATTTAAAAAAAAAATATATACATAATCTTTATATTTCACTATTTTTCATAATGATAATTATTGCTAAAACTCGACCTGTAGTTTTTTTCCTTTTGGTATTTAGATCAAAATGAATTATATATACTATAACAAAATTATTGCCTAATTTCTGGTCGGACGTCTGTCGCCACCAACGATTTATTATGTTTCCGGGACTAAGTTGAGGTCAAGTTCAATCGTCATTAGATAGTCATTTCCATCATTTTATTCTGTCTGCGATGGGTCCGAAGGCAATTTATTTGAAATTGACCCAGCCAGTATCATTTATCTTTGTTTAACATTAATTTAAAGGGGATGATCATAAGAAAATGATTCTTATAATGATATGACCGGTTAAGAATCTGCCAGTCTTTGCATGATGATTATGTTATACCGGATTATGATATAAGTTTTCCTTATTCCATAGTCTTTCGAATGTCGGAAAACAACTATCGTACATTAGAAATATCGTCAATCTCAATGAGTTCTTACATATGATAAAGGATAGGCAGAAAGGATTTTTTTTTTAAACTCATACCTTTAAAATCTGAAATTAAATCAGCGATAGCTATAGAATGAAAAACAAAAACATTAATCATTATTAATAATTATTGACATGAATACCTTTGTTTTAAAATTTTGAATCTGTTTTCATTTAATCAAAGATGAATTACAAAATAAGAGTGCCTAACGTACAAAAAAACAGACTGTGCACAAAGTTTGGCACTAATTTTTGCTGTCTGTATAACTTTGGAATTGTCGAGTAAATTTCATTGTTTTTGAAAGTCTGCTTGTCTGTCGAGAAATACTCCTTGATCTATCTTTAAAACTGGATATTAGGGGCACGATTGCTTTTACCAAAGCGTAAAACTCGACCGATTTCAGGATTGCAGATGATCATAAAAGGATCCCCAATTTTGCTATAATAATATACCTTTTACCTTTTAACAGTGGGTTTCCTTTATGTTGTTATCTCCAAATTTATCAATATTCGTGTCTCTCTCTCTCTCTATTGTTGACAACAATCAATGAAAGATTAATCTTTAAGGTGTGAAAATACATTTCAAATATTCTTCTGAGTCAGTCTTCGATAAATGTCACTCTTTGTGGAGTGAATTTCAGTACATAAAGAGTGAACTTGAATAGAAAGTCCCTCGAAATTCACGCTTTCGCTCCCAGTTCCTCCTGAAATAGTGAATGTTTTGGATGGTATGTCATCGTATTACTTAAAGGGTTTACCAGGTGTTGTATTCCTCTTACATTTTTGTAATGGGTTGGCATGAGGCTGGTACATGTTTCCATTCCTCTTTCCAATTTCCTTTTGCCTGTAGTTCTGCATGCACAATAATATTCTACAGTGGACAGTTTTGGTTGGTGAGCCACGGGTTCTGTGAACCTATTTCCACCAAGTTTGATGCATAATTCTATAGTGGACAGTTTTGGTTGGTGAGCCACGGGTACTGTGAACCTATTTCCACCAAGTTTGATGCATAATTCTATAGTGGACAGTTTTGGTTGGTGAGTCACGGGTTCTGTCAACCTATTTCCACCAAGTTTGATCCCAAAATGTTAGTGTCTGTTTTGTTTCATGTTACATCGACAATCTCGTAGAAAGAAATAAGACAGACAAGACTAAACGAAAGTTATAGGGTTAGCTCAGCTCTCTCAGTAGTCTGTTTTTCGGACATTTAGATTAACCCATTTCATAATGATAAGGAAACTACTATCTGCAGTCAACTGCTTTGACTAAGACTAGTGTCTCGATTTACTTTCTAGGCAGAGTGAGTGTACTCTGGTGGTTGAAAAAGTCGGAGAGTGAGTGTCTCTGGAGGTAGAAAAAGTCGGAGAGTGAGTATGCTCTGGAGGTAGAAAAAGTCGCATAGTTTGGAACCGAGACTACTCTCACAGCGTAGAAAGGGTGGTTGGGCCCTCGGGCCCTTCGAACACCAGTAATTTCGATGAATGTCACACGGAGTCTCCATCACGCCAACCGACACCAAATCTAATTCTCATCCCTGTTCATTGTCTTATATCATTCGATTCAACATAACCAGCCTTGTCGCTCTCTGATCGGTACAGTCAGTAGTCATTACCAGTTTAATGACTTGACCCTTTTATGATAATTGACATTAATAAAGTAGAAAGCTTTCTCATTTGATGTTACTCCGGGCTATGGACAACGAAACATTGTAGACGAACCCAGTGGAAATAATGTTTTCGTTCGGTCCCGTCTGTCGTATCTAACCGAGCTTCAACTGCGAGTAAACTATATGTGATTTCTGTAAACATCTCATCATTTCCTCTAAGGAATTTATGAGATGTATCAGCAGACACGAGTGAAACAAACCGTTATTTTGGGACTACAGTTGGTATTTTGTTAAGATCAATTTATCGGAGGAGATAGGAAGGTAGGTGGAGAATAAACCGGATGAAATAAAATAGCATGCTCAACAAACGAGATCCTAAATGCGCGCACGTCACAGACCATACTAGAGCTACAAAGTGTTCTGAAGTATGTAACTATATGCCACACACGCGCGCACACGCACATTGGTCTACACACCCACAGTAATGATATTATAAATATTATGAAAAGTAGCCAACTTATTTTTGTTAAAACATTGAAGTAAGCTTTCTGCAGTTACTTAAAAAGGGAAATTTTATACTGTCCCTTTGAAAAAAAATGTAACTTCTCCTCATTCTATTTCATCTTAGCTTTATCAAGCAAGGTGTTAGGTTAAAAAGTAAAGGTGTTGTTTCAAAGTCTTAGATCAGCGCAAAGGGCATCGACCAAAGCTAGTCTTCTCGATAAGTGACAAGATCAGATTAATCCTACACAAATATACATCACTTTCACTCCAATGCACAGTGTGCTACGGATGTCAAAGCATTTTGTGCAAAACATTAATTCATTGAAGTAGATCACGAAGAAGGTGTGTGGTACGGGATTTGCACGTTAGAAAATGGCAAAATGAATGAAATCAGCTCAAATCGTTCACAATGAGAAGATATAAGTAAACACCTGTCATAGAACCTTTGGGCATGTTGGGTAGAATACGTAGTTTTGGTGAAAATCTGGACATTTAAACTTCAAAATTTACAGTCATGTTAACGTAAACGGGCCGTCCCAAAATTGTCCGATTAGCCGTTAGCCGAAGATCGCGCGGAGTTTTGCGTTTAACCAATCAGTGTCCTCCCCTGGTCATGCAATCGTCACGCATATAACCGTGATCTGCAATTTGAGCAAAAGTCAAACTCGCGGAAAGAACAATATTTTGGTAGCATATCTTTATTACTTTTTCTCATAAAACAACAAGTTCGTGACGTATGGACTCAAACTTTCAACACACCATTTGTAAGTACTAAACTACCGTTTGGTATTGATAATGAAGGGAATTGATGGACTTGCAAATCCTGGAATTAATCTTTAAATAAATGTAGGCCGGCTGAATTATGTTGAGTGATTGGTCAGTCATAAGTGTAGAATTGTTCAAATACACGAATGGGGTAATTTATCATAGCCACGTGACCAACATGGACTGTAAGATGTTTTCTTTCATACTGTATGTCACATTTTATGTTCCAGCTCAAAGGCTAGTTGACGTCCCACTCGTAACGCACTTTCTTAACACGGTTTTGTGAATGGGCATCGTCAAAACTAAGCAGAAAATGTGCCATTAACAAAAGAGAGGATAGAGATAGAGCTCGAACGATATGAAGAGATCTTTGCTAGAAGAAACAGAGGAAGAGAAAAGGAAGACGTGAAAAGAATTGACAAATCTAAATGCCAAACGTCTCTACCTATCCTCAGATCGTTCTCTCTATGCCCTTAGGAGCTAACATATGTATATTAACAGGCGATCTGTATAAGAAGGGCTGTGATTTTTTCTTTGCACCATGTTAAGACGCAATTACGGCAGCATATTCTGACAATCAGCTTCAAATCCTAACATTTTCTTCATCTTCACTTTGCCTTTATCGGCTATGTTTCCTTCGAACAAATACGGTAGGGGCATTGCACCGAGTGTGTATATAGCTCGGAGGGACAGATGGCGATGTCTTCTCCGTACTAACATGTGTTGCGTGAAGATCAAAATAAGATGTATATTCCCGACCGTTCGTCAAAGTCTACAATGTGCAGTGAATTCTGTATTAAAGATGAATTAAAAACAAAATAAGTTTCACGGAAGATCCTCGCCACTTCTGCAAGTAGAGAATTTAATAGAGAGGGTGTGCGTGGTACGTAGGAGGCTGATTATTATATTTTCCTGCAATTATTCACGATTCAGAGTTGTCTAAATTCTTTACCACAAAACGAAGCGTTTACCACTTGTTTTGCAGTTATTTTACTATTTCTTGAGAGCATCACATCTTCATTGTCACGTAATATCTTCCTCTCAAAAAAATCAGGAAAAAAAATAAACAAAACATCCCCTAAAACGTGTTTGGTAATACATCAGGAGCTCTCAATCTTGGCATTATGATCGAGACTTTTATCCAAAGGAAGAAAATACAGGTTATGAAACAACACCTCGTATGAAAATAGAAAATAAATCTCTCCCAAATTTACTTGCAGTTTGAAGTATTCACACTTATAACGATGGTGAAAGGATAAAATGGTAAAATCAATCAAGTCTATTATATAAAATACGTAAAAAGGATCGATCTTAAATCAGTCAGTCTTAGTTGGCCTATATTACCCAATTTGCTTTGCACGTATCCAATAACTATGTAATAATGGACACAAGTCTTTTTTTTTAAGAATTGTAATTACCGTACGCGTTCGGGAATCACTTGGGATATGTATTATTTGCTGGTGTACATTAAATCATTGCCTCTGGGTTATTTGGCGGTCTGTCAAGTTAGATTTCTGTTCTATCCGTGTCGTCAGGCTATCTTGTCGACCCTTGACCCCGGATTGTGGTTAAAGAGGATACGAGCGCGAGTCGTTCGTTCACCGTGTGATGTTACCATTCCAACCACAGAGACCTCGCAGCTGCAATCTGGATGTAAAGTAACTTGAACAAAAAGACGAGAAATCACGCTGATAGGGCTGGTCAGACTTGATTGCTCGCTTGCAACTTTTCATCTCCTACTCAGGATGTCATCTGGTTTATATGTCTATGCTTATACGGATGATGAGTTCTATAAATTCAAATTAAACAAAATCCTTTGTATTAATTGTAGCAATCTTACATCTATCAACCTGCCTACAAGAGCATTATGCAAATATTTCTTTCTGACATCGCAGTGACTATTATGCCACAAAGCCTTTTGGTGGGGGTATTGTGTGAAATTGTGATGCTATTGTAGGCGGCTGTACGTAGTAATAACAATGAATGGTAAAGCACAAATCTCTGTCTATTGTTCAGCTCAAGTGTTACTGGATCATGACGTCACAACTGGAATATGAATAAAGTTGATCTGGGGGTTTAGATGGAAGGCTAAGCAGGATGCAAACTTTTTTATGTTAAAAATTTATAATATTTCACGAAATAATAAGTGATTTGGTGATGTGCGGACAAAAAAAAATTAACGTGCATTTTGGACTGCAGGGCCTGTTAAATGTTAATGACCTGAATGGTTCAATGACACATTATGACTAATAACTAAGTGATAAAAAAATCTGAGCCTGACTTTCAATAATGAAACGGAAGACAAGATAATGGTTAAAATAATGGGATGGTAATCACATAGCTTTGAGCGACCAAGTATTCTTATTATCATAACAGTGCAAGGGCGACATGGGGAGATGCGATGAGGAACCGTTGTGTATTCTACTGTCATAATGCACGTAGTGGGAGGTATTTTTTCTCCGAATGACTGTGGGGCAATGTCGAAGAAGATGGCTTCAAAACGTGACGTAAATAACCTGAAATGTTTTGCTAAGAATCGTAAAATGACCGTAACGTTTCTTTCCACCGGGCCATCACATCGTGCGCTCTGAGCACAGACATCTACACACAGGGTTGTCGTAGGCAGTGGCATCCCATGCAAAGTGTGATCGACGCGCCCCGCTGCAGATGGCGGGCTTGTAGTCTGCGCGGGGTGTCGTCATGTTGTTGTGATTTGAATATTAAAAGCACATAGCCCTCGGGCACCAAGTTTGAAAAATTCTTCATTATTAGACGAAACCACCGTGTTATACTCTTAACAGGTACGCCCATCGGCGTACATCCCACATCACAACGACAGGTGTATAATTGGTATTTACTTCCAATTCATCTGTAAATATCAATATGAATGCAAAAGATCTTCTTGGCTTGAGGAAATGCATGAGGTCATTCAACTATTTGTGAGAAAACATACACCTACGTATTTATTTCTATGTTGATACATGAATATCAAAACATAAACAGAATGTTTATCACAAATTCTCGATTTCAATCAAACTCTCGATGACAAATGATCAATGATTCTAATGAAATATATAAGTTGATGTTAACATACCAGTACGCATGGTACACATTAACACTCACCCGCGCGCTCGCACAGACACAGACAGACAGACAGACAGACACACACACACACACACACACACACACACACACACACACACACACAACACACACACACACACACACACACACACACACACACAACAACACACACACACACACACACACACACACACACACACACACACACACAACAAACAAACAACACACACACACACACACACACAACACACACACACACACACACACACAC
>JZLH01S0605080.1:53553-68122 GCA_001188425.1 Eucidaris tribuloides | reverse complement strand
ATGTGGTTGTAGTCCAATACCGTATTCACCTTCGCCATGTACTATGCGTCCTACATCATCTGTTCTAAACCGAAAGCCTGGAACACAACATCTCAGTGAACTGCGTACACACTTTACACGCCATAGCCACGAGCCCAAAAACAACAACCGACCTTCTCACGCGACAAATGGAGGAATCCACCCATAGAAATAAATCAATGAATCTTGAAAACTTAAACATTGTGCATTCCATTGAATTTTCAAACCACATTATCTTAGAATGTTTTCTCTATGTACCCAATATATCGCCCTGTTGGCCGTACCTTCATCAGGGACTTTGCCTCAGTCTGGCAGGCGACGTACATATATTTGTATTATCTCGGCTCACGTCTGCCCCATTAATATTTCCTTTCATCAATTCTGAATTTTCCGCGCTACGCTTCTTCTTTCCGTCGTAATTCACAATGGCGCCATCTCGCAAGGCAATGCAATGGATATGAGAACGAAACAGATATGTTTAATGTCAAAGGGTTTTTGCTCTCTCTGACGTATAATTTGAACTGATTCATGCTTACATTTGAAAATGTTATCAAGAATGCTTTTCAAGAGGAAAACTAAATGCTGTTTAATTCAACCTTGCATTTGATAAAGGTGGTAATATGTTAATAGCATATAATTGCATTTATGATTATGTCTTTCATTCTAGTATTTTCAATTTCACATTCTTTGTTACTGGATAGTCATTCATAAACTTCAAATTTCATACCAAATATTTCATATGAAATATTACAACATTGCCTCGCTCTACCCTGATAAGCAGAGCGGGATATCATATTTAATTCCCAAGGTGTACCATACATACCGGTAAATAGTTTACAATTTTTTTCAGAGGGTATTATACAATAAGTTTATGCTGTTTGAGGACTTTTTGTTAAACAAAAATCTGTATCCTGGTGTGTTAAATTTGACGCTCCATCATTTTAACAAAATGTCTATCGTGAAATACATTCCCATTTGGGTTATTTTGTGCGGAAAATGATTCCGACAGCAACATCATTCTCGTTCATATATGACAGAAATACTAGTATTCACTATTCAGCGGTAACGTGGGTACTTTTTGCATGTTATGGATGGGAAAATAACCAACAAAACTTGCCTAAATATTGTTTAGGCTGATATCCTAAAGGATTGAGAGATTCTGAAGGTCAAGTACGCTGGAATAATTATGTTTACCAGTTTAACTTAGAAATTTTGAAAGTTTTGACATTCATAAAAGGGATCGTTATAAATCTCTCTTTTTTTTTTTTTTGCTGTTTTGCTGGTGTTCAAAAAGGTTTTGGCTGATTATTGATTGGTGCTCTGAATTGGGGAGAGGTCTGGAGTGGTTCCCCTCCCAGGGTGAGAAAATGTGAATTTTCGCCTTGAAAAAGTTGTGTTCTTAGCAAGCATCTTTTGAAGAAGGAAGCATTATTGCCATCTCTTTTTTGTTACACAAAAGGTGTGACAACTCTGATTGGTGATAAATTGTGGAGGGTCGACGATAGAGGGCTCCCTCCAGGGTGAGAAATTATTTGACCATGTTCACCTTTAAAATATTATGTTTTCAGCGCCCTCATGTTATTAAGGACATGCATAATTGCATCCATTATTGTTGTGCAAAAGCGTGTGGTGATTGTTGATTGAGATTATTTGGAGGGTCTGGGAGGGGTTTCCCCTCCATGGGTCGGACAAAACTTTGACATTGTTCGCCTTGAAAATGATCTAGCGTTTTTCTGCGCCATAATTCTGGACGGAATGCATAGATCTGTACATTTCTTTACATATTGTCTGTACATGTAGTGTGTGGCCAGATGGTTCTTGACCTTGTCGACTTCGGTCTGCAGGGGGCTCCCCTCCAGGGTGATGAAAATTTGACATTTTTCGGCTTTTAATAATATATTTTGCAGCGCCCGTGTTTGATGAAAGATTGGCCATGAATTACATCATTTTGCTGTGCAAAAGTGTCGCGATTTGCTGATAGCCTGATAATGGGGATGGGTCTGCGGCGGGCGTCCCCTCCGCGGGGACGAAAATTTTCCTTGAAAAATGTTGATCGTTCAGCCATATTTTTCAGGACGGAATGCCTAATTGAACATTTTCCTTCAATATGTTAATAGGTTGTTGGCGATTGTTGATAAGGTGGGTCTGGGGGATTCCCCTCCCAGGGTTTAAGAAAATTTTGGCATTTTTCACCTATTTAAAATGTGCATTTTTAATGTACAATATTATTAAAGTGATAGCTAACATTTGTGAGCTTTCAATTTAAAAAACTTGTCAAACTTTGATATCTGAGCTACATCGTAGTGTTCAAATGGACAATAAACACCCTTGAATACAAAAGTTTGAAAGTTACACTGCCAATGGCAAGTTATACATGAATAAACAATAAACTCGGGCGATTTTATTAACTAGGGTTACACACAGTAAATGTCTATGGGAGGAAATGGGCTAACGTGAATCTGCGGTCAACTTAAGATTTTAAACTTTTTTAAAGCACTAAATAATCATTTTTGAAATACATTTTTTCAGGCTTAAATTTTTTAGACCTCATCAAAGACACTGGTAGCATGGGGAATCATTGTGGCCTCATATTTTTTTAACTGTGGAAATGTTAGCAATACCTTTAAAGTACACTCTCTTAAGAAACGGGAGTCTCTCGGCGGCTTAGCTGAGAAAATGCTTCATCATATATCATAATTAAAACACGCGTTTTATTCTTTTTTATAGACAAACCTACATACGCATACTCATTGTGTTCAAGAAATGTCAAGGACTGCTTTACAATGATATTGATTTTGCACTTGGGAATGACCATAGTTGCATTAGGCTGATAAACGTTTACAGTGCGACTGTGCCAGTCGCATTGTCCAGTCAGGTTTTGCCCACTGATCAATAAGAAATCCAGCAGTTTTAATAATGATATTGCCTTACTGCCTCTGTTCACGATTTTTGCCGACTCCGTGAACATGTTTTGATACTCATGACATGCACTCAGAGTGTTGACCACTGGGATGGCCTGGGTCAATTTGTTACTCATCCTCCCTTCTTGCCTTCCTTTTCTTTCTTTCTTCCTTTCTGTCTGCTTTTCTTTTTTCTTTCCTCTTTTCTTCCTTTTTTCTTTCTCCTTCTTTTCTTTCTCTTCCTCTTTCTTTTTTCCTTCCTTCCCTCTTTTCTTTCTTTCCTTTCTCTCATTTTCCTTTCTCCTTCCCCTTTTTTTCTTTTGCCGACTGGGCGCAAGAATTTGCGACTGCGACCATAAATGCGGGGGGGGGGGGGCCTGGTGTTTCACACCCCTACACCCCCCCCCCCTCTAGCGACACCCCCCCACTGCAACAGCGCCATTACAGCTTAACACATACATCGCCACACATATTATTACACACAAAAAACATACACACAAAATATTGCTATACATGCTTACATGTATAGACAGATGGGATTGATATTTGAATGAAGTATTTATATATAGGACAGATAGCATACATAACATACATACATAACATACATACATAAATATATATACATAACATACATAGACAAATAGATAGATAGATATTATAGATAGATAGATAGATAGATAGATAGATAGATAGATAGATAGATAGATAGATAGACAGATAGATAAGATAGATAGATAGAATAGATAGAAAAATAGATATTTTAGATAGATATGATAGATTAGAATAATAGAATAGAATATAGATAGTAGATAGATAGATAGAGATAGAAATAATAGATAGATAGATAATAGATAGAGATAGATAGAAGATAATAGAACATTAGATAGAAAGATAAATGATAGTAAATATTAGATAGAATGATAATAGAATAGATAGCATAGATTTAATAGATAGATAGATAGGATAGATAGAATAGATAGAAAGGATAGATAAATAGATAAATTAGATAGATAATATGTAGACAGATAGATAGATTAGATAGATAGTATAGATAGATAGATAGATAGGATAATAGATAGATAGACAAGATACATGTATATAGATAGCATAATATAGGCTCCGTAATTAAAATTACTCGCAACGTAGTATTCGCCAGCAAAAATCGAAATAGACTGTGTCTAAATCAAATCATGGGGTTAGTTATTCTGTGCCGCTGCAGCTGTAAAAGACGTAATGTTACTCTTTTCACATATTTCAGACCTCATCTCTTTCGCCAATCTCGTATCTGTTGGATAAACATTGCGCATTGTCTACGTTAATGCATCTGTGTTATCATTCGTATGCGAAAAGCATGAAGAGAATTCGTCCAAGCCAACGATCTTCAAGTATTTTTGTCCCGTGTAACCTATTTTAACACTCGTAAAGAGACTACACACGTCATAAATGAAACACGGAAATAGATCTTCAATTGGCTCATTTTCGTATGAATAAGCGAAATTTCGGGTTTTAAATGAAAACGGAAAATAACGTGCGACATTTCGCCTCTGGTGAAATATTAGCATAAACATCTATAGTCATTAAATTGCGTTCATTTTAGTATGGAATTACGGAAATCCGGGTTAAAGGAAGACGAAAATAACATGACTATTTGCTCTCGCAATGGTGGGTTATTAACATCTGCGGCTCGGTGAGTTGAAAAAGAAAACACTGGTCGACAACCAGTGTGTGTGTGTGTGTGTGTGTGTGTGTGTGTGTGTGTGTGTGTGTGTGTGTGTGTGTGTGTGTGTGTGTGTGTGTGTGTGTGTGTGTGTGTGTGTGTGTGTGTGTGTGTGTGTGTGTGTGTGTGTGTGTGTGTGTGTGTGTGTGTGTGTGTGTGTGTGTGTGTGTGTGTGTGTGTGTGTGTGTCCAATACCGTATCACCTTCAGCCATGTACTATGCGTCCTACATATCTGTTCTAAACCGAAAGCTGGAACACAACATCTCAGTGAACTGCGTACACACTTTACACGCCATAGCCACGAGCCCAAAAACATCAACCGACCTTCTCACGCGACAAATGGAGGGAATGCCACCCATAGAAATAAATCAATGAATCTTGAAAACTTAAACATTGTGCATTCCATTGAATTTTCAAACCACATTATCTTAGATGTTTTCTCTATGTACCCAATATATCGCCCTGTTGGCCGTACCTTCATCAGGGGACTTTGCCTCAGTCTGGCAGGCGACGTACATATATTGTTATTATCTCGGCTCACGTCTGCCCACCATTAATATTTCCTTTCATCCAATTCTGAATTTTGCGCGCTACGCTTCTTCTTTCCGTCGTAATTCACAATGGCGCCATCCTCGCAAGGCAATGCAATGGATATGAGAACGAAAACAAGATATGTTTAATGTTCAAAGGGTTTTTGCCTCTCTGGACGTATAATTGAACTGATTCATGCTTACATTTGAAATGTTATCAAGATGCTTTTCAAGAGGAAAACTAAATGCTGTTTAAATTCAACCTTGCATTTGATAAAGGTGGTAATATGTTAATAGCATATAATTGCATTTATGATTATGTCTTTCATTCTAGTATTTCAATTCACATTCTTTGTTACTGGATAGTCATTCATAAACTTCAAATTTCATACCAAATATTTCAAATATGAAATATTACAATATTGCCTACGCTCTACCCTGATAAGCAGAGCGGGATATCATATTTAATTCCCAAGGTGTTACCATACATACGGTAAATAGTTTACAATTTTTTTCAGAGGGTATTATGACCAATAAGTTTATGCTGTTGAGGACTTTTTGTTAAACAAAAATCTGGTATCCTGGTGTGTTAAATTTGACGCTCCATCTTTTAACAAAATGTCTATCGTGAAATACATTCCCATTTGTGGTTATTTTGTGGGAAATGATTCCGAAGCAACATCATTCTCGTTCATATAGTGACAGAAATACTAGGTATTCACTATTCAGCGGTAACGTGGGTACTTTTTGCATGTTATGGATGGGAAAATAACGCAACAAACTTCCTAAATATTGTTTAGGCTGATATCCTAAGGGATGAGAGATTCTGAAGGTCAAGTACGCTGGAATAATTATGTTTACCAGTTTAACTTAGAAATTTTGGAAAGTTTTGACATTCTAAAAAGGGATCGTATAAATCTCTCTTTTTTTTTTTTGCTGTTTGCTGGTGTTCAAAAAGGTTTTGGCGATTTATTGATTGGTGCTGAATTGGGGAGGGTCTGGGAGGGGGTTCCCCTCCCAGGGTGAGAAAATGTGACATTTTCGCCTTGAAAAAGTGTGTTCTTAGCAAGCATTTTTGAAGAAGGAATGCATTATTGCCATCTCTTTTTGTTACACAAAAGGTGTGACAACTCTTGATTGGTGATAAATTGTGGAGGGTCTGAGAGGGGGCTCCCCTCCCAGGGTGAGAAAATTTGACATGTTCACCTTTAAAATATATGTTTTCAGCGCCCATGTTTGATTAAGGAATGCATAATTGCCATCCATTTTTGTTGTGCAAAAGGTGTGGTGATTGTTGATTGATGATTATTGGGAGGGTCTGGGAGGGGGTTCCCCTCCCAGGGTGAGAAAATTTGACATTTTTCGCCTTGAAAATGTGCGTTTTTCTGCCCAATAATTCAGGACGGAATGCATAATTGACATTTCTTTAATATTGTCTGTACATGTAGGTTGTGGCGATTGTTTGATTGGGATGGTCTGGGAGGGGGCTCCCCTCCCAGGTTGAGAAAATTTGACATTTTCGCCTTTAAAATATATGTTTTCAGCGCCCGTGTTTGATGAAAGATTGCATGATTGACATCTATTTTTGCTGTGCAAAAGGTGTCGCGATTGCTGATAGCTGATAATTGGGGAGGGTCTGGGCGGGGGCTCCCCTCCCAGGGGGAGAAAATTTTCCCCTTGAAAATGTGCGTTTTCAGCCATATTTTTCAGGACGGAATGCATAATTGACATTTTCCTTAATATTGTTAATAGGTTGTGGCGATTGTTTGATTAAGGTGGGTCTGGGAGGGGATTCCCCTCCCAGGGTAAGAAAATTTGGCATTTTTCACCTATAAAATGTGCATTTTTAATGTACAATATTATTAAAGTGATAGGCTAACATTGTGGAGCTTCAATTTAAAAAATTGTCAAACTTTGATATCTGAGCTACATAGTAGTGTTCAAATGGACAAATAAACACCCTAGAATACAAAAGTTTGGAAAGTTACACTGCCAATGGCAAGTTATACATGAATAAACAATAAAACTCGGGGCGAGTTTTATTAACCTAGGTGTACACACAGTAAGTCTATGGGAGGAAATGGGCAAGTGAATCTGCGGTCAACTTATAATTTTCAAACTTTTTTAAAGCACTAAATAATCATTTTGAAATACATTTTTTCACGGCTTAATTTTTAGACCTCATCAAAGACACTGGTAGCATGGGAATCATTGTGGCTCAATTTTTTTAACTGTGGAAAATGTTAGCCAATACCTTTAAAGTACACTCTCTTAAGAAACGGGAGTCTCTCGGCGGTGAGAAAATGTTCACATATATATAATAAAACACGCGTTTTATTCTTTTTTTAGACAAACCTACATACGCATACTCATGTGTCAAGAATGTTCAAGGACTGCTTTACAATGATATTGATTTTGCGACTTGGGAATGACCATAGTGCATTAGGCTGATAACGTTTACAGTGCCGACTGTGCCAAGTGCATTGTCCAGTCAGCGTTTTGCCACTGATCAATAAAGAAATCCAGCAGTTTTATAATGATATTGCCTTACTGCCTCTGTTCACGATTTTTGCCGACTCCGTGAACATGTTTTGATACTATGACATGCACTCAGAGTGTTGACACGGGATGGCCTGGTCCAATTTGTTACTCATCCTCCCTTCTTGCCTTCCTTTTCTTTCTTTCTTCCTTCTGTCTGCTTTTCTTTTTTCTTTCCTCCTTTCTTCCTTTTTTCTTTCTCCTTCTTTTTCTTTCTCTTCCTCTTTCTTTTTTCCTTCCTTCCCTCTTTTCTTCTTTCCTTTCTCTCATTTTTTCCTTTCTCCCTCTCCCCTTTTTTTCTTTTGCCGACTGGGCGCAAGAATTTGCGACTGCGACCATAAATGGGGGGGGGGGCGGTGTCACACCCCTACACCCCCCCCCCCTCTAGCGACACCCCCCCACTGCAACAGCGCCATTACAGCTTAACACATACTCGCACACATATTATACACACAAAAACATACACACAAATATATGTATACATGTACATGTATAGACAGATGGATGGATATGAATGAATATTTATATATAGACAGATACATACATACATACATACATACATACATACATATATATATACATACATACATAGACAAATAGATAGATAGATATTATAGATAGATAGATAGATAGATAGATAGATAGATAGATAGATAGATAGATAGATAGACAGATAGATAGATAGATAGATAGAGATAGATAGAAAAATAGATAATTAGATAGATATGATAGATAGAATAATAGATAGAATAATAGATAGATAGATAGATAGATAGAGATAGAATAATAGATAGATAGATAGATAGATAGAGATAGATAGAAAGATAGATAGATACATAGATAGAAAGATAAATAGATAGATAAATATAGATAGAATGATAGATAGATAGATAGATAGATAGATAGATAGATAGATAGATAGATAGAGATAGATAGAAAGATAGATAAATAGATAAATAGATAGATAGATAGGTAGACAGATAGATAGATAGATAGATAGATAGATAGATAGATAGATAGATAGATAGATAGATAGACAGATACATGTATATAGATAGATAGATATAGGCTCCGTAATAAATTACTCGCAACGTAGTATCGCCAGCAAAAATCGAATAGACTGCTGGTCTAATCAAATCATGGGGGTAGTTATCTGGTGGCCGCTGGCAGCTGGTAAAACGACGAATGTTACTCTTTCACATATTCAGACCTCATCTCTTCGCCGAATCTCTATCCTGTGGATAAACATTGCGATTGTCTACGTTAATGCATCTGTGTTATCATTCGTATTGGAAAAGCATGAAGAGAATTCGTCCAAGCCAACGATTTCAACGTATTTTTGTCCCCGTGTCAACCTATTTTTAACACTCGTAAGAGACTACACGACGTCAGATAAATGAAACAGGAAATAGATCGTTCAATTGGCTCATTTTCGTATGAATAAGGGAAATTCGGGTTAAATGAAAACGAAAATAAACGTGGACATTTCGCCTCATGGTGAAATATTAGATAAACATCTAATAGATCATTAAATTGGTTCATTTTAGTATGAATTAGGGAAATCCGGGTTAAAGGAAGACGAAAATAACATGGACATTTCTCTGCATGGTGGGTTATTAACATCTCGGCTCGGTGGTTGAAAAAGAAAACACTGGTCGACAAACCACAGGAGTGGAGTAGCCAGTGAGAAGGGGCGCTGTTACTTGCTCATGCAATGTCTTATCGCAGTAAAACAATGTGAAGAGCTAAAGCAAAGGTCGTATGGTCCCCAAAGAGATGCAAAAAGAAAGTGAAGAGCCAAGAAAAAGGTCGGATGCCCAGCGATAACTCGTACGATTATAGAATTCAGTGCTCTCAAATTGCAAGGAGCTTCTCCAAGGTGACGGGTGAGCCAGCGTGTAAGGAGAGGGGGGGGGGGGCTCGAACCTTTTGCGTTGATATTGTACTTGTAACTTATGGTGACAGATTGATAAAGAAGAACGATACGTTTCTTAATCTGCTACACTTCACTGAGACGATCCACTTGATTCACCCGTTGCTTTTTGGAATGGAGTGTCGTTTTATCGACCGTCCAAGAATGAGAAAATCTCAAAACAATGGGTAAATATGACTTACGAGCTATAGGACCATCGAGGGCTTGTTCATGTGTTCACTAAGCATTATAGCGAATCAATAAACCGTCATTAAATCCCCTTTTTACTCTGACAGGGGCTTACATGATTTCACACCACTCTTCTTATTTAAACTACTCGTTCACAGTTGAGCCCCTTATAACATTGCATTTCCACTTAAAATTCTTACAAGAGAGCTGCTGAAGCAAATCCCCCTTTTTTGAATGGTGTTTTTAGGGACATACAATTTCCCCGATCTAATCAGTGAAAAAAGACATTAGCTGGTACTTTGTTCTTGTCAGTGACTCGTCCTACCGCTGCAGCGCACTGGAAGAAGGGCGTAAACACGTGTTCTAAACCTGGAAGGGCGTTAGTAAAATTGCCTTTTCAGGCCTATTGAAAAATATTGACTTACTTCACATGAAATCAATGCATTTTGATCTTTTCTGGACCGTCTGTCACTCTTTTAAGTGCAAATATCAATTTATCCGATGGTTTTCAAATAAGAGACAATGTACTGTTAACGCCCTTCTACTATAGTCACTCTACTTTCAGCTTACACTTAAAGTGGAGCTAATGTTGGATTAATCATCTTTATCCACATAAATTCCTCAACATAAGCTTTGAAAGTACATTAACTACTTGTCAAGAAATGTATGGATAAAAAGGACTAATCCAACACTAAACAGGGACTCTACGTATGCATTGTCACTTATATTTGGCCCAGTTTTCGCAAAACAGCAGACAGAAAATTGGCTTGAGAAATTCCACAGGAGTGGACGAAGCCTTGACTACATGTACAAGCGTTTCTGGTTGGTAGGAGCTTGAACTACTATGTACGACTACCCCAACCGATAAAAGTGTTCTGTATCAACCTTATTCTTCCACCATTTTTCACATTTCTTGATCTTTCTCGTGTTTCTTTGACAGCTGAGCTATTGCTGCTACTTTGGGGAATCCGACTGTGCTACGTGGTAAGGAAAGCACCGTCAGAATTCAATGAGAGTAGGTTTATTAGCTGGGCGATTTACAACGAAACGCTTCTCTCGCTCTTCCTATGCGTCGCCACGTAAGTCCAACTCAAATTGTTTAAACTACTTTAATCAATGTAGTGCCGTAGTCAGAAACTGATACACACTTTAAGGAGTGAATTTAGAATGAATTTGGAGTGAACATGATTTTGTATGTTTTTCACTCATTTCGGAGTGACCACATCACTTGGGATCACTGAGTAATCACTGACGTCGCTCCAAAATAAGTGAAAACGTAAATGTTCACTCCAAGTTCACTGTAGATTTTACCCTTTTTTAAAATTTCGCTCCTTAAAGAGTGAACACTTTCATTCATTTTAGAGAGTGGGTTTTTACAACAACAATAATGATGATGTAAACTTTGGTGTTAATTCCACGTAATTGACAAAATATTTATGGCGGTTAAAAACTTATTTAGTAAGCCTTAAGACACAGTGACCGTTAAATCAATTAATTTTATGTGTTTCAAGGCAAAATTGCTACACTTACATCTCTTAAATGAACCAAAGTACACTATCTTTGGACCAGTGGCTCTATCCTGGGGTGGCAAGGGAAGCAGTCTCCACCCTAATGAAAATATTGGGGGCAAACATATCGATTTGCTCCCCCCCCCCAATAATTTTGCCAACTTAAAAAATTCATATTATGTAAAGCAAGGGTATGTTTAAAAGCATTGGAAAGCACCACAAACCCATTAAACTTATCATAAAAATACTATTAAACATACAAAATTTTAAATTTTTCGGCGGGCTTTGCGCGCAAAATTCCATATTGCAATTTTTGACTTTTTTTCACTTTTGCCGCCCCAATCCCAAAAATGGATCGACGCCCCTGCTTTGGACACCATTACTGTTCCATATCTAGTAGAATTTACGTCAGAATTTGTTCAGGCACTTCCAGTGTTACGTTAGATTGTCACATTAGGTTGCAAATTTAGTGTCATCACCGGAGTATATACGAGGCAGTTATTAGTTATTTGGTTCTTGTAGTTACAAAATATTTAATACGTTGAAGCTTAAAAGAGCACTGTTTTAAATAAGACCCATTAAATCAATCAAATATTGATATCTGACGATACATGACAATTGCTAGAATGAAAAATAAACATCCAAAGACATGATGCAAGATAAATATCCAATTCTAGGCCTACACAGCAAGTGTATGTGGAAAAAATGGAATGTTCGCTCATAGATTTCACTTTCTAAAAATACTTAATGAACGTTTTTTAAAACTGCAATATTCTTTCAGCGTTCATTTTTAGACCTTATCAGAGAAACTATAGTCGAGTTGCATAGAAAGATCATGATGGTCCGATTTTTTTTTCAAAACTGGAAACCTGACGAACGATGTCTTTGAAGCCAGCTTCTTTTTAAATTTCAAAAGAATCGTTAGTCTATTTTCTCGTGATCATGACTTAAGGTCGTGGATTTCGAGACCTGTTTACATGCAATTTGAACATACAGTTACAGTGGATGACTTCGCTTCACGTTCTATCACGTAAGCCAACGCTATACGTCACCTTCTATGTACAGGCTGTCACTTGACATGAGTACAAAATCAAGGGTGTCTTTGAGTAAGTCCCACTCAAAGTGTATCAAAATTTATGATGAATATGCTTCCTACGACTATATTGCCGAGCACAAACCGACCTATTAGCTTACATCACAATTTTATTACGGTCACTATGGTTTGAAGTGAATAGCTAAAAAAGGCCTTTTCCATTCACTTGAAAGCCCCACTGTCAAGTCAAACTCAAATCATAGAAGAGGACACACAGTTTTGGAATAACAAGCACATATTCAGGAACATAGAACATAGATCTGTTGCAGGCGACAGTGTACAGATATGTTAAGAAAAAACAAATGCATTTTTTCACACAGTCTCATGGCATGTTTCCATTGCATTCTGGATGGCCTAGAGTAGTAGCCATTTTTGAATTAGTCAAAGAGGGCGTATTTTTAATCCCTGCATGACGTGAACCTTAACCGGACGATTTTGAGCAATTAGAAAGTAACGTACTAGATACAGAAAAATATGGTATAAATGTTTTCAGGGCATATGACTATCCACCAATACTTCTTCTTGTGAGTCAAATATGAATTGGATATGGCTACTGCTTGGGAGCCGCCCATTCCGATGTAAGGACATCGGGATTGCCGAAATTATTGACTAGGAATGGTGTGGTGCCGAACTGAAAATCGAATCAGTTTCTGAGTTAGAAGTAACTGGAAATCCGACTCACTTATAAATGAATAGAGTACGTCTTTTTTGTAAATGATATATATATAATCAAAATCTAACCATTATGATCTCGAGTTAAGTTATACCGGCCAACCTCTGAAAAAAGCCATCGATTGGATGAGAAGATAATCAGACTGAAATTACGTAGGCAGATTTCCTACAACTCTTAAAATGAATCCCATTTAAGAAACTTTCAGGCAACAAGAATAATCATGCGTGCTTCATGTCACGTATAGCATGCATAAACGCTCAATGCAAACGGTGAAACGTATAATAAACAACAATCGATATATGAGAGATTCTTAAATTTACTGTCCAATTTATCCGCCACTGGATAAAATCTGTCGATTCTGGTCGCATAAGACATTAAAAATACCCTGTACACCTTCATGTCGCTACGGGAAATCAGCTGAGCAATGCCCCTTTAGGCCACTCTTTGTCCTATCAAAAAAAAAAAACAAAAGAGCTGTAGGAATGAAATGGCGTCCATCCTGACGCTTATCATAACATCAAACCATCGCACAGACCTCTAATCAAACATGTTATATGGTCTTTAAAAGGGGTCGGTAAGTGGCGTAAGTGACAGTACAGGCCCACGAGGGAGCCATTTGATTAATTCAACGGTACAAAAAAAAACAGGAAGATCTCCCAGCTAAGTTTGCCTTCTCCGATATCCTTACAAAAGTAACATGAATCTAAACGTCGGTAAGATTTTACACGCTAGGACTATGAAAATTTACAGTGACCGTTATTGCAGGGCGATCGAATATTCTGAAAGAAGGGGCAACTAACAGAAGGTCACTGTCCTTTTTGTGTAATAATTTAGTACCTTTGACAAGTTGAATACCTTTGTATGGGACATAAATCCAAAAAAATTCTGTGTTTTTTTTTATGGGGGGGGATCACTAGTGAACATTCGATGTTAAAAAAAAGAAAATAGTATTTCAAGGCCAAAATGGCCTCTTTTCCTAGCCTCAAAATCTTTATTTTATGATTAGTTTACATTTGTAAGAGGTAGGCACCTCTACACTAAGCATGGGAATTTTTGTTCAAAAAGTAAAATGAAGTGACAACAAAGAGGCAATAATATTTACAGAGCCACAATGATTGACCGGAACAAAGGGAGGGACCATGGCTGGGTTCCTCAAGCCCCCCCCCCCCCAGGTCCTCGCGCCTGCATTATAGGACGCCGCATCAAAAACTTCGGCACCGGGCATAATGTCGCATCTTTGTTGTGACTGTTATCTAAACGATTGAACTCTTTATTAATATTCTTTAACAACTCTCTCTAAAATGCATTTTTAAATTGTCCTCGATAACACCAGTGTTCTTCCTTCCAGACCTGGCAACCTGATGTACTTTAATCTCATATGGTTTTTCTAATAGTCAAACTTAAACAACAGTGGTGATAGTTCTTCATTTTTGTACTAAGTAAGTAACATTACTGGGTCCAAATTAAAGTGCAGAATCTGCTCACACGCT
>JZLH01S0605080.1:33367-49365 GCA_001188425.1 Eucidaris tribuloides | reverse complement strand
AAAAAAACAGGAAGATTCTCCGGCTAGTTTGCTTCTCCGATATCCTTACAAAGTAACTGAAATCTAAACGTCGGAAGTTTTACCAGCTAGGAGCTATGACAATACAGTGACCGTTATTGCAGGGGCGGATTCGGAATATTTGAAAGAAGGGGGCACTAACAGAAGTGTCAGCTGTTCCTTTTTTGTAATATTTAGTACCTTTTGAAAGTTGAAAATACCTTTGTTATGGGACAAAATGCCAAAAAAATTCTGTGTTTTTTTTTTGGGGGGGGGATCACTTTGTGAACACTTCTATGTTAAAAAAAAATGAAAATATAGTTTTCAAGCCAAAATGCCCTTTTTCAGCCTCAAAAATCTTTTATTTTTATATTAGTTTTACATTTGTAAGAGGTAGGCACCTCTACACTAACAGGGATTTTTTTCAAAAGGTTAAAATGAATGTGACAAGCAAAGAGGCCAATAAATGTTACAAGCCACAATGATTACCGACAAAGGGGAGGGGCATGGGCTGGGTGTCCTCCCCCCCCCCTCCCCCCAGGTCCTCGCCTGCATTATAGGACCCGCATCAAAACTTGGCAGCGGGGCAAATGTCGCATTTGTTGTGACTGTTATCTAACGATTGACTTTATTAATATTCTTTACAACTCTCTCTAAAATGCATTTTTTTAATTTGTCTCGATACACAGTTTCTTCCTCCAGGACCTGGCGAATCCTGATGTACTTTATCTCATATGGTTTTTCTATAGTCAACTTACAACAACAGTGGTGATAGTTCTTCTTTTTGGTAGTAAGGTAAGTACATTACTGTCAAATTAAAGTGCATGAATCTGCTCACACGCTGCCGGCGTTTGCCATTCACTACGAGCAAGCGGTGGCATTATTATCTAGGGTGACAGAGGTTATCACCATCCCATACCCAATCCAAACAGTACACTATGTCTCTATTCATGCGTCATTATAGTTGATGTCCCCTTAAACCGAGAATTGTACTGTCACCCAACCTTTTCCTTTTAACGCAGCAATTTTGATGATTTTCCAAACGACTGAAGATCTGATTTATTGGGTTTTGTCTCGCCATTGTCTCAAGCTCGGAGGTAGAAGAAAGTAATATCGGCAAATTGGCCTGTTCGGAATACAATGTACCAATAAGTGAAATCACAACAGCACCTTTAGCCTTTCAAATTATGTGATCGTGATCTTGGTGGCACCTTTCACTAATGTATCATCTAGACATGTAATACAAGTATTCGCGAAACTCAATGATTCATATCTGTCTAAGCCTCGAAAGACGAGTATCAATAAAGATCATTATCGTGTCACCTTAAAATCTAGGGCAGATTTCTTCGTTAATTGGATAAATGTGTATTAAGCCATGATGTATTTTTTCTGTCAGATTGCTGACGACTCTAATACTATTGTCATCAAAAAAGCAGGTCAGTCTACGGCAATGTGTTCATAGAGGCGGGAAACCACAATTTACGCAAGAGAATTGTAATGTGGTAAATAGGTGGTGCAGAATTTTGAAGATATTTTGGTTATGTACGTAGATAACACTAAAATATTGGTCATGTTCTTCTAATTTGGTGTGTGCAGGTCAAAGGGCAAAGGTTCAACTTAGCAAATTGGGCAAAAATGGTTAATTATGCATGTAGAAAACATGTTCAAAGATTTTTATCATATTTTTGTTGTGTCACTAGGCAACATTCAAATACGGGTCAAATTGGGATGAGAAGGCTGCAGGTCAGAGGTCAAAGGTCATCAGGTCACAGCTCATCAAATATGCATAAAATGGCCGGTTCGCTTCAAGCGGGGGCATCCGTGCCACATGGACAAAAAACAGTATTATTTAGTTTCCTGTTTCGTCCTGCACACCGCGTCATTGCAATAGTGCATAATAATATAAAAAAAATTGCTTTAAGATAAGATCGTAGTTAGAAAAATCATCCTCTTTTCTTGAAATGCACCTCAACAGTGAGTTTTTAAATGTGAAAACCCCTTTCCACATTACATTTATTATCCATTTTCCCCGCAATAAAAGATGTACAGATATTCAGGCCTATGTCATCACGGTTCGTTTTGAAAAACAGTTCGACTGTAAACCTGGATGTTAATGGTCTGCGATTCATCTTGATCAAAATTCTTCCACGAGTACATGATTTCAACTTGAAGAAAACTAAAATAATACCAAATTAAATAAACCAACACTGATATTATAGTGACATTTACACGCAGTGCCCTTTGCCCAAAAATGGCTTCTAAAATGCCTCAAACGTGGTCTGTAAAAATCAACTGTAAAAATGGTTCGAGATATGAATCTGTCAGAAACTTAAACACAATAACGATTTGATGTTCTCATTTTGGGGATGAATGATGCGTTAGAATCGATATCTCAGTCTGCTTTCAGGCAAGATCACAATTGTGTTGGTTTGATGGATTGGAAAGGGGTGGGGTGGTTAAAATATGGATTGATTGGAAAGTATAGCATTCAAAGATCGTTGTGTTTTAACGGCACACGGCTTTGGCTTTCAGCGTCACCTTAGAGTGAGTTAGGAGACAGTTGTTTGGAAATAATGGCGAAGTGTGTTGACAGGGCCCCGAGCACACGAGGCGAAGACGAGGTAGCATCTGATGAATGGGTCGGCAGACAGCCCGGCCGTGATTTACGCGCCAATGACTGGTCACCGAACTCCGCGGGGTTTTTTTTTCATTCAATTAAGATGACTGTTTAAAGACACAATTTAAAACTGTGAAGCTTCAATTTAAAAAAAAAGTCTGACTATGATATCTGAGCTACATAATATAATAGTGCTTGAATGAACGAATAATATATCCTAGAATACTGAACTTTGAATAGCTATGCTGCACCTGGCAAGATATGCATGGATAAACGTCGCACATGGCTTATGCATCCGGTATATGCTAAACTCTAACCATGCCCTGACGCAGCTGTTTGTGGGGGAAAATGGACATGACAAATTTGGCTACTCGCAGATTTTCCACTCTTTTAACATATTTAAAGCGATCGCAGGGATCCGTTTTAAACCTTAACAAATATACTCATAGCACAGGGATTATGAAGCTCAATTTCTAAAACCGTAGTAATTGTAAAATTTGCCTGTAAAGGAAAGTCTTTACAAATATGCAGGATGATCTATCATCTATAAACATGATCATATCCCTCTGAAGGAAAGATAAGAAGAACCGATTGATAGAACCGTTAAAGGTTAGTGACATGATTGGGAACACTTGAAAATGCCTCAAGAACCAAATGAGTTGAAATGTATACCGACCATACACTAGCTGGAGTGGATCTCCCAGCTGGAAGGATTTGTCTGTAATTTGTTTACTTAAAGAGAATCAAGCATAAACATACTAGTATTTTGATTTTATCGGGGCACGATAAAAATAAGACCCATAGAGAGCCACACAGCAGGTTTGCCTGCCACGAGGGATAATCAATAGTTATTTTAGAATGAGTCAACATTTGACTACAAGATTTTCACAGGATAATCCTTGAATAGTTTACTTGATTCTAGAGTAGTTTCAGCCCAAGTTGAGGACTACCCCCAATCATGCCATTTATCTTTAAATCCGTTCTTCCATAATGCTTGATCACACCCGTTTTCTACAACTGCAATTTCCGTATAGCCTCATTTCTCTGACATTTTGCAAATTGGTCCATTTAATTCCATAGAAGGTTTAAAGTTTACAAAACGCGCGACCTGATTTTCTGTCTGCACGATTTGTTTGAAATCTGTATCGCATAAACAGACTCAATACATTATGGAGTTGCGAACTCATGTTTTATAGTCAAAAATATGTGTGTTGATTGAAGTACCAACTTTGTGTAGATGGTAGAGCGATGTAATTAATATGAATGTATTTGCAACAAAAGCCGTGAACAAACTATTAAACAAGGTTAGCTTTAACCTGACTTTGAATCCACTTACAACACAAAAAACGGAAGTAATCTTTTTTCCACGAACTATGATATAGTTCGTGGAAAAAAATAATGTTGAGTTGAGATCTGGTGTCTAAGTCGTTATGATTAAAGATTACGGGGTTACGAAGATCGATTGCAGACAAATACAGGAATTTCTATCGCACTGATAGAAAGCCTGTAGGGGGAAAATAATGTCTTCGTTTGAATGCAAACATATCGTGGGGTGCATGCGATAAACCTTATACGCATATTAGATTCCAATAACGGGTAACTGCAGACCTTAAGAGTGACATTTTGATGAAACGCTCATACAGCGATCGAAGGATTATGGTTTTGGCAAATGCGTTTATCAACCTAATTGACCAGAAAATGTGACTTAAAGGATATGTGTTATCGGATATTATCGATGGAATAGGATGGACGGCAAGAGGGTGAAAAAAAGAAAATAAATTTTTGTATAAATTGCGCAACATTCTTGGCATTTTACTTTTCAATTGATTTTTTTTGTATGTTATTATTTAGTATTTAGAAGTATTTAGAATAAACAAACAAATGCATGGATAAGACTACAAATATAATGATATATAGGTCCTATATTATACATATTATACAGTACTACGAATATGTGTTTGTAAAACAGTAATAGAAAATTGATATTTTTTTTCAAACTTTGTAAACTTTTCTAAATGCAATATAATCTCAGCCATGCCATTCCCATGTGTTATATATTATTTTGTCCCAGAAATCGAAAGGAAAATGAGATGATAATAAGAAGTGGGAAAAACAAACAACAACAACAACAACAACAACAACACTTAACAACGACAGCATAACGTCGTTTCAGACAGTGTTCAACAGTCTATACATGTAACCATTAAATTGCAATTCACAATCATAATTTTTGCCCTCAAGAAATTCGCAGACCCCACATATGAAACGCCGGATGTAAGATCGGATACATATTCATATTTTTGGATGCGAAGACGCGCCGTCAGCGAAATACAGCCATGTGAATGAAAATGTCCCCCCAAATGAATTAATGAGTGCATTAAAAAAAGTAGGGCAGAAATCATTTTTCAGAAGACATTGAATTCGCTAATATTGCAAACGCGGCCCTTGGGACGAATAACATTTCCTGAACATTTTTTGGTGCAATATTAATGAGGAAAGGACGAACTATATAGAAAGAAAGCGCAGTGATGTACGTGCAGTCTTTTCATCAGGATCGTTTTCTTTTTTTATTTCAAAATGTGTTTGAAGTGGGAAGCAAACTATATTTGTTTAGGTTGAAGCATTTACAAACTTTCTTCCTCTATTCACGATGTTTTCCACGAATTTGGGGGTCATGAATTCAATTTTGTAAGGAAATTGATACACGATATATCATTTGATATCACTATCAAATCTTTTTGTATAAACTTTAGTGCCCTACTGTTGAGATGAGACTGACAGTATTGACGTGCAATGTGAAATTGCAATTGTTGCAATTTCAAAAAGTAATTGATATTGGACAATATTCGTGACTCCATAGGAAAACATGGACAATGATTTAACGTTCATTCCTTAAGTCCCTTTTACTTAAGGGAAACCCTATCGTTAGTTTGTACATATTACTTTTCTCAGGGGCCCTGCCCAAATAAACTAGCAAACGACAAATATTGTTACAGCTCAAATATAGACATTTAAATTACCTCCAAAGATGATTAGTAAGTCCCTTTACAACCATGCAAAGTAAGAGATTAAGTAAAATCCATACTTTGTTAACAGTTACAGTCATAGATAATAAATATGATTAGACACCATAAAATGAACTTAATTCTCTTCACAGTCTATGCAAACGATAATGACATGTAATAAAAATACACTTGAAGATTTTTTTTTTACACATTCTATGTTTCGTAATCATTTTGTTAGCACATGTTTTTCTTCAATATTTAGTAATCGGTTCGTAACATTTTTTATAATTTTAAACCAATTTCATAACTGGTGCACGTGGGACTACGTAATATTTTTAACCTTTCTGTTTCTCATGATTTGACCGTTTTGTGACAGTATTTTCCTCATGTTATTGTATTTCCATTATTGTTTGTATTGCATTATTTTCATGTCACATCATTATTGTATTGATGTTTATTTTACACGGAACTATATAGAAAACAGTATATTGTCGGAATGGGTTTGTCTGAGTTGAAACAAAAAAAAATGAAATAAAATAGAATGAAGACCTGAAATACAGAAAGAGGCTTGTGTATTTTTTTTTCTGACGGAGTTTCAGGCAAGATGGCTGGCGCATAATGTGACAGCCACAGACCAGTGTTGATAGCGCTGTGGGCCCAATACAATTCCCCTTCCAACACGTGTGTACGCAACTCTAGGCAATTAAGATTTCGATGGCGCGTAGACTCGGGCGGCTGCGTGCTCCGGAGAGAGCCCCGAGATGCTTGGCTTCTCCGGTGATGACGGAGATAAATTATGAAGTACAGACGGAACATAAGGAAATGTTGAGACGTTGACATGCTCACATGAGCGATAACGATGTTAATTTGACATCAGAAATGTTTGGCTAGCAGCTTGCCAGTTTCAATACACATCAGGTTATGCTCTAATATGAGCAGATGAGCTCGTCCGATATTTTTTCTGATAGTTGAAACAAAGATTATGTTTCGTTTTGTTTGTGTTGCTCGCTCCTCCAGAAAGGTATATACTGTCGGTTATTTCAACCGAAAACAATAAAATTTGATATCGTGTAGTGACCTATTACGATTTGTCTTTTTCTTCTCTCTCTCTCTCTCTTGTATTTATTTATGTATTTATGTATGTATTTATTTATTTATTTATTTATTGTTATAGTTACAATGATATCATTATCATGCAGGTTTGTCCATTTGTTCACGTTGTCTTAAAGACAAGGGTAGTCTTATTGAGAACCAAACATGGCCTACCTTTCAGGAGAATCCCGTAACCATCTACCATCATCATAACCAACCCCAACCCGATCACCAACACTATCACGGCCACCACCACCTCATCACCATCATCACCATCACCATCACCACAACCTCCCCATCACCACTACCAACATCACCATCACCATCACCATCACCATCACCATCGTCACCATAACGATCGGCCTCACCATCACCATTGCCACCACCACCACCACCACCACCACCACCACCATCACCATCACCACCATCACCATCACCATCACCATCACCACCAATACCACCACCGCTATCACCATCACCACCACCACTATCACCACCACCACTACCACCATCACCACCATCATCACCACCATCACCATCACCACCACCATCACCACATCACCATACACCACCACCACCATCACCATCACCATCACCATCACCATCACCACCACCATCACCACTATCACCACCACCACCACCACCACCATCACCACCCATCACCATCACCACCATCACCACTATCACCACCACCACCACCACCACCACCACCATCACCATCACCACCACCCATCACCATCACCACCAGCACCACTATTCCCGCCATCACCCCATCACATCTACCACTACTTTTACATCCACCGAAAAATTATGTGCATGTCTTATGATTATCATTACAGCGAAAAAAGTTAAATTTGAAATGCTAAACTTATCAAAGTGACATATGTCGACACGGAGCTGTTCTTATAGCAATAATGTGACGTCATCACAATCAATATTCAACCATTCTTGTCTCCTCCCTCTCTCCTCAATCACAGGTATATTTGGTATTGCAAGGTAAAGGCGATAAAACAGACAGCCGGATGAAGACGGGGACGACATCGGGAGGGATGAGGCAGAGGACGTGGGATGCCACGAATTCCTTATCATCGCAAGGGCTTATGGTCAAACACGAGGAGAAGCCGCTAAATCAAGTAGATATTCAGGTGAGACGCCATCACAATGTTGTATAGACAAATAGATTGAGATTTTGTCTTACGAGGTGTGACAAAAAGAAACGAGACTATGATAACCACGCCTATGTTGCTTGCAATGTTAATCAATCTACCGCCCAGTCATTCTGTTTCACAACATCTTATCAATACTCTGGTAAAATATTGTTCATCTATGTCTCTCTGTGCCCCGTTCCTCAGGCTGTTGTGTGGCAACTCCCTGCTTCGCCGCGTCACGATTCTAACGGTAGCACAAACAAGGATCTTGGAATCAATTTGGAGTTCTCGGTTGGGTTGGGTGGGGTCCAAATGCGTGTCTGTCTTGAGCTTCTCCAAGAGGCTTATGGGGAAGATGCTGCCCACGACATTGCATTTTCTTCATAAGTCTCCTGGAAAAACTCTGGACACTCTGGGGCCCCCGCCCAACCAAATCACGAACGCCAAATTGACTCCACGATCCATGTTTATGCCACCAATAGAATCGTGACGGGGAGTAGCAGGGAGGTGCTACACAACAGCCCGAGGAAGGGGCACAAAGTGAGAAAGGTGAACAATATTTTTACCAGAATGTTGATGAGATGTTGTAGAACACAGTGACATGGTTTATTATTGACATTGCGACATAGAGTGGCTATATCAGTCTCGTTTCTTCTTTGTCACACCTCGAGGTGCATTTTTAAAATTGTTAGTCAAGCAAACGTGCACACAACATTATTACTTTGAAGTGTCGATTATACTGCATAATTTCATTCGCATATCAAATAAGTCAACGAACTGTACTAAACAATATCGTTAACCATAATAGATATCGTCTGAACGTTAAATGAGTCCGGATTATACCCCGTCAAACGATTTCACCGAGAAAGTATACAAAATTTATATAATTTTAGCGAGGCTGTTAACTATTGAGAAAAGGTTATCTGCTCAGTTTAGGTCTGGGAAATCCGTATTAAACTGAGTACATAATTATCTAGATTTTATGTTGGACTTTAAGTTGGAAAGCACCACTTCCGTTAGATACATTCCACATACGCGATATAAGAAGCGTTCATTGATCCCATTATACAGTCCTGAATATTGATTGCTTGTCAATCATGAAAATAATTCAATTTTACGTGAGTGAAGTATAATTAATTCATGTTTTATATACAAACATCTTTTCGGTCTGGAATATACCCATGTTTTTTGAGTAATCAAAATCATTCGATGACTCATGAACAGGAACATGCATCATAAAAGTATACGTTCGAACGTAAATTTCCAAACTGTTAGTCATTGACCTGCAATTGATATCAATCGTTGATTGTAACTTTTTATGATACTCAGGGCACAGTTCTGGCATGCTTAGTGTTTCATGCACTCTCACCTGCGTCATTACAATTAATGAGTTTGATCGCAAAACGAGCTGAATCCGTTTTTCCACAAAAAATTGAGTTGTTCACATCAACACATTTCGTAGCTATAGTATGAAATTTGAGGCCAAATTCCACAAGCAAGTACGAACAATTTTGGGGTTTGCTTATATTTTTCCATAGGCGCGTGTACAAACTTGAACAAAGAAATGCAACTTTTCCTTACGTTACTTAAGTGGATTTAGCCAGTTTTTGCGATAAAAATCTTCAATTATATTATTTCCTCGCTTTCTAACCCACAGGAAGAACTGAAGAGGTTATACACGCAGCTGGAACTGTTGAAAACGAGAAACATGGTAGTGGGAAATCCACATCTGACCCGGAAGTTAACCGCAATGGCGGAAGCAGCGAGGGCGACGGAACAAATGTTGATAGACTCGAATGAACACGACATTAGTTGCGCTTCCAATGGGGTGGCCGAGGTTACGTACACTATTAACAACAACGGCAGGACTAATAACGCCGCGTCAAAGGGAGACTGGATATGACGACTAGGTGTGCATTTCCAACGTTGCCAATTTGGAAACTGTGCTTTGGTTTTAGCGTTCAAATAAAAAACAAAACAAAATGAGTGAACAATGTCATTTTGAGGACGTGATGTGGAACAACATCTTTGAACACGCACGCCACTTGGAACAAACGTTTACTATTATTGACTGACCAAGATTAAACTTAAGAGAAACTTTTGAACTTGGAAGATTAAATGTAGGACGACACAGGTTGCCATGCTGTCGATGTGTGATACTCAGATTTCATAGAGCGGATGACTTTACGGAAAGTTCATTGACCTCAAAGTTTGGTGGTAGCGGACCCGACTCAGCAGCTGTTGAATGGGCATGCGCAATGACATCACAATTATCCCGTCCAGTTGTGCTCAGATTCCATTGAGGACGGTATATGTAGCGGATGACTGCTATGATATTATGGTACAACGAAAGTAAGCCTAGATAGCAATAGATTTTATTTTATCGGTATATTTAGATAAGCAATCTATGAATTTGTTTTGCAAATTAATAATGTTACTGATGTATAAGTCTATGGCTTCGTCATAACACCGATTTTCTCCATTTGCGCATACGATACAGGGTATATAGTACTAATGTACGTTGATTATATGTTAATATACCACTTTTCTAGCAAATAATTTGAATATCTGTTTGATTTATCAAATCTGAATATTCCCCAGCTGTGTATTAAGTAGAGTAATGACGTAATGCAAATACAAGTTTGTACTTATAATTATGCATTTATTATTTTGGAATACATTTCTTGCGCTTGTGTGTGGATCGTAATAACAATATTGGTTGGATGTCAGTATTACTTCAGAAAATGTCCAAATTATCTTTTTGTCGTTGTTTTCAATTTTATTAGTTTGTGGATGAACAATGATTTGACAATAAGTGAATAGTTTACATGTAGTGAGGTATCCTTTTTTTAATTTTTGCCCGCCATTGGCAACACGCTCCGTTTGGCGGCAATGTCGAACTTTCACTGCTTTGTCTTTGAATCATTTTCTTTTCTTTCATTATCTTCAGTGGTGTCTTCACTCTCCATAACGTTATATTCGCATATTTTCAAATAGATGATAATCAAAAAGTGGTTTTGTTTTACAAGCCTTTACATATTACTTGGTTAATCACGTCTATAACCTCATAACCAAGAATCAAAACAAAATGGAAACCGAACTGTTGATTTACGGCAGTAAAAAAATGCAAATTATTACGTTGTCAAAATACACATCTGTAAAACACACTCTGCATCCAAAATCACATTTTCCATGTTGTTTAATGCGTACACTAAACGCAACTTCATTACCTTAGATCTAAACACTCGCCTAGTCTTGTGCTTTTGTTTTAATTTTCATTTCTTTGTGTTTGAGTTCATTTATTGGTTGATTTGAAAAGTATCGTATTGTTTTATTCAATCATAAGAACCCTACATTGAAGTTGATTATATCTATTGATTTAAAACCTTGTTAATATATTATTTGCATTGAAGTTTTGTAATACAAACTCACTTCTTAGGAACATCGGTATGAGAGTGGACTGAAATCACTCATCAAATGTTTATACAGATCACGATATTGTTCTGATAATAGGTGAAATATCTCGTTTTGTTGTACTATGTATTATCAAATACATTAACATATGCGTAAATTAAATATCAAGATAAGACAATATTCTTACAACGTTACTTTAAAGGTACTGGGTGAGCGTGTTTAAGCCGGAAGAGTATAACGTTATATTATGAACTAAAATAGTAAAAGACAAGTACGCGTGTCTTAAAACATGTAAAAAGGCCAGCCAATACAAAATCAAAATCGATGGAAAATCTGGCGCTATGTTTTGTCAAGGAGCGGTATTGTTACGCTATCATTTACATTTATTTATATTTGATTACATTTCGCCTTGTTTAAGAAGTTAGAGAATTCCAATTGGAAAGATATTTTCACACACATGTTCTATCTAAGTTGCATATATACCCAAGTCACCTCCTTTTTTGCACAATCAGGTACTCCTCAAAAGTAACTTTCATAGATGATAACTTGGAGTGTATTCTTTATTGTCTTTTGTACTTTGATCGAGTAGAATCAATACCAAAATTACATAATGAATTCTTAGTTCTTATTGTATTTATAATCATGATCGTGTCCTGTAAGACACAGGGTAAACACAACTTGTCTGGTTTTGGTACGTTGTCTGTTGTCAGTTGAACGCCATAATTTGATATATTTTGAAAATTCGTATTAAAATTCTTTCTGTTTTATAACTCTAGGGTATATCTTGACGTCATATTTCTATATTTACGCAGCTTTTTTATGTTAAAATAGAACTTTTGTGTTGTTCGAAATACATATTCAATAAATCGGCCGCTGCTTCAATATAATGGAGATTATGAATTCCACTTCCTCCTTTGGTGTCCGTATGTATTGAAAGATATATTTTATATATAAGTATTCAAGTGTAAAGTATAAGGCTACCGTAAATAGCGTTGTAGTATTTATATATTTTGCATAACCGTTGTCGTGTATGTAATTATTCAATATTGGTGGCATAAAATGTCAGGAATTGGTAATACTTGTATTCACTTTGAATCAGTTGTGAAAACGAACATAAATTTTAAACGGGAAATATTTGGAAACAAGTAAAGTATAATTTTGTATGTATTTACTGCCATTGAGATAAGGAACATTTATCATCCTATCAATTTAATCTACAGCATGTAATCGTTGTCTTCCTGTTTTGTTTGAATTTAATGCATTTGTAGATAACATATCAAAATAATATTAGATATAGATTACAATGTTGTGTATTAAAATAAGTTCTTACGACATCACTGTGCGGACTTTTAACCCCTTTAGCAGGTGTTTAGTATGTTTCATCGGCTGATGCAGGTTCACTTGGTTGTTGGAGGTCGTCTAAATTTCAGTAAATGAACTGCATTAAACGTTTTATAAAGTGTTGTGGAAGAACTACGTTGTTCACAAATGATTTTAATACCATAGTAATGTAAAACTGTGCGTAGTGATGTATGTCTATATCTTTCAGCGTCAGAAGATAGTACATTGTCTTTATCATATTTTCTGAAATTATCTCTACTTTGTTAGTCGTCATAACCAAGCATGTTTATCTTTATATTTCGGGTAACGTGTACGATTCAGGGACGTCGATCCATGTTTCGGATGGGGGGTGGGAGGCAAAAGTGAAAAAAGTCTAAAATTTTCGGCGCGCTCCGCACGCCAAATTGCAATTCAATTGCGAAGCTCGCCGAAAAAAATGACAATTTTGTATGTTTAATAGTATTTTTATGCTAAGTTTAATGGTTTTATAGTGTTTTCCAATGCCTTTCAAACATATTCTTGCATTACATATTATTATTTTTTCAGGCTGTCAAAATTATTTGGGGGAGGGCAAATCAATATGTTTGTCCCCAATATTTTCATTGGGGTGGCGACTGCCCCCTGCCCCCCCCCCCAGGATTGACGCCCCTGGTAAGATTTTAAGTCATTTCGTAAAAAAATAAGACAGAGAATTAGCCAACATATCAGATTTATTACTCAGAGGATCTGACAAAATGTCTGTAAAGTAGGTTTATATTATAAAGAACTTCTCACTTTATCGCCACAACCATGACCAGTGGTAATTTACCACCACCACCACCACCACCACCACCACCGCCACCACCACCACCACCACCACCACTACCACCACCACCACCACCACCACCACTACTACCACCTCCTCTTCCTCCTCCTCATCTCCTCTCCTCTCTTCTTCTTCTTCTTCCTCTTCTTCTTCCTCCTCAACCTCTACCTCTTCCTCCTCCTTCCTACTTCTTTCCCTCCTCCTCCATCTCCCACTCCACCTCCTATTCAGAGAATTTGACGCAATGTCTTTAAAATATGCAAAGAACTTCTTACTTCATCGCCACAACCATCGCCGCGCCGCCGCCACCACCACCACCACCACCACCTCCTCCTCTTCCTCTTTCTCCTCCTTCCTCCTTTCCCTCCTCCTCCATCTCCCCCTCATCTCCTCCCCTCCTCCTCCCTTCCTCGCCCTCTTCCTCCACCTGCTATTCCTACTCCTTCCGTTAACTCCCTCCTCCTCCTCCTCCTTCTCTTCTCCTCCTCCTTCTCTTCCTCCTACTCCTTCCCTTTTCCTCCTCCTCTTTCTCCTACTCCTCCTTCCTTTTCCTCCTCCGTCTATCCTCCCTCCTCCCCCTCTTCCTTCTCTCCCTCCTTCTCTCTCGGCTTCCCTACCATAATTGCCACCAAAACTGCCACGTGGCATGGTTAGAGATTCGCTTAAACACGAGCGGTTATTTTAACGCAAGTAGATTAGAAACAATTGTAACATTTTCCTTAATGTTTCAGTACTTATATTAATAACAGAGCCTGAATCTAGTTGTCATCTTCTTCTCTGTTTTCGGTTGATCATTACGCAAATCCCGAGGCATACTCGATGTCGACTCGGGCTTTGAAGGAAGTTACAAATTGATTTTGCCTTTTCGTCGCAGATGTTATTGACATGGGTCTTCAGTTAAGTTTACATTACGTAGTAATAACCAATAATTATTTGGCTCTGTCAACAATATGAAGATATTTAATGGCAGATGATTCTGTTAATCTTCAACATAGAGCAACATAATTATCAAATAATAAACCATTTCTAATAAAATGTGCATTCCGTTAGATGTTTTGATAAGATTACCAGTCGTGTCTGAGAACAGAGAAAATATAAGAACCTTGAAATCGTTTCCGGCGGCACATACTGAGGGGACGTAAGTTCCTTTCATTACCGCAATTTCAAATTTCCTGGTCACTAAGACTATCGAAAATTAGCAACGCATGACGTCATTTGGAGATAGAATTGTAATAATTCGTGAAGTTTTGCAAGAAGCCCTCAGTCCAGTAAAAAAAACACGAACCACCATATAACAAGATAGACAGGTTGTGTTACTTATAATAACGAACGCAATAATTGCATCATTTAATAAATCGGTTGCGTTGTTTCCTTATGATTCCATATGACATTATTCTGTTCGGATCCATGTGCTTTGATATAAACAGCTTTGGAAATTTTATAGGATTATGTTATTTTTTTTCAAAGTTGGATTTCGACTCCCTGAACTTCATCCATTTATCTGCTTGCATTATATCAGCTGTTTCACTAATGCCCAATGTATACTTATCGTCATGCTCTGTTTAGGTAGCGGTCTCCTAATTATTGGCCCATAGAGATATGTGTTATTTTTAGCGACTTCGGCCCAGTTTTTCGACAAATTTGAGATTACGCCAGACCTTGTTTTTGTAATATGTTGTGTACCGATACAAATCATTTCATCTTATTTTCAATAAACTTTTTCGCTACCCTCCTTTGAAGTAGAACAGTCCTGATAACCTTTGCCCTACCAAAGCACCCTGCCATGAAAGCCCTATGCAAATGAGGTCATCAAAATTCATCCTCCAAATGCTAAAAACTGCCAAAAATATCTCAAATCTCACTCACTAAATCTGCAGACATTGGATTTAACTAAACTGACATCAAGAAGGCACAACAAGACATATAAATGGCATAATCAAGCATCAAATCAGAGTTTTAGTGGGACTTCAGCTGTAGGGACCGCTGCTTCGCGTAGTAAACAGGTCATGCGTATATTAATTAGGATACCGCTACTTTTATGCAAAAGGACCAACATACGCGTGGCTATGTTTTATCAAAAGATCCTGTGTAGTGAAACACATTATGCAGATAGTGCGATGTTAAATTTAACATCACATGTGTTGCCAATACGAGAGGTGTAAGGGGTAACACATTTGGTGTTAAAAGTAATTTGTTTGACAATAAATAAGACTGGGTTCAGGAATTTGCATGCCAAAAAACGGCAAAATGAATGAAATCAGCTTAAATCATTCACAATATGAAGATTAGTACAAATAAACACCTCTCATAGAACCTGTGGATAGAATACGTAGTTTTGGTGAAAATCCGTGTTCTGCAATTTGAGCAAGATTTAAACTCATGGAAAGAAAAATATTCTGGTATTGTATCACTATTAGTTTTTCTCATAGAACAAGTTTATGACGTATTGATCTCAAACTTTCAACACACCGTTTGTAAGTACTGAACTACCGTTTGGTAATAATGAAGGATGATGGACTTGCAAATCCTGAACCCGATCTTTAAAGGCAAAATTTAACAACGACTACTGTTTAAAAGAT
>JZLH01S0605079.1:19963-32585 GCA_001188425.1 Eucidaris tribuloides | reverse complement strand
GGCGGAAAATTTTCGCGGCCAAAAAAATGTTCACGGCCAAATTCGCGGCCAAATCAACAGCTGAAAAGCCGCTCAGTGGGGGGGAAGGGTGTCGGTGGAAAATTTTGGCGGCCAAAAAATATTTTCGCTGCCCCTGTGCACCCCGTGAAAAATTTCTGGGGGTGCTTCAGCACAGTGCTTCAGCTTTAGCGACAGTAAAAGCTGTAACAGGAGCGTTTGCAAAATTATCTTGAGCTGAAATTTGCAATGTATCTGCAAAACATTCGTGTCTAATACGATACGGAAGTTTTAAATTGTACAAATGACCAGAAATATCAAAAAATGCCCATTAACCGACGTACTTTTGTAATAAAACCGAATCATTTTAGAGGTCTGTCATGTGCATAACTCTGAAATGTGTGCATCGATTTTCCCGATTTTTTCACTACGATAAAATTCACACTTTCCACAACCTGTGAGTACGCGATACTTTCAAAAAAGGCGCATCATTTTTATACACGGGCTTTTTAAATTCGACTTTTTCAGGAGTTTACTTGATTCTGTGCAATGTCCGCGGCGTCCTGTTACGTAATCCAATTAATTTTGCTTAACAACGGAGGGAGAAACCGCTTAGCAACCGGAAGGCTGTATAGAGGGCAGATGCGATGATGCTAAACCGGCACGGAAAATATGTGAGGACAATAGCCCAGACGCGACCGCAGCGCGACCGCAGCTCTCCCACTGGTAGAAATTACCAGCTGTGACGCGCTGAGCCCGGGCCGGCCAGCGAATATTTTATTTACACAACTGTTCAGCCATTTTCAGCAAAGTATTTGAAGAAGTGCGTTGGGTAGGAGTCTAACAGGTGTAAGTCCTCAGCGGTGTGCACCACGAGTTCAGTGGTCTGTACTAGTACTTGTGATGCATAGCTAGAAGCACGCAGTGCCACGTCCACGTACGGCGAACGAATCATTCGCAAGCCAGATTGTACACACTTAATTGGCCGAGGTTGGTAGTGGTGGGTGGGTATGTAGGGTGAAGATGGGGCATAGATGTACTGATTTGTTTCTTATATATAAACCATAAAGGCATAATTTCGAGTAGTAATTTGCAATGATTGTTTCTTATTAATAAACCACTACTTGCCAATAATAATTTGCACATGTAGAAACGTGAAGAATAAATATTCAGGCCAGAGATGCGCCCTCTTAAAACATGCGTGATAACTTAGATACAATTATCAGGTTCTTTTCAATTTCTCAAATGTTCAGTAGCCTTTTCTTTTATACTAGTCGGATAGTAAATAGGCTACGGATCTCATACATCCAAGGCAGCTGAAAATACGAAACAAATATAACCGACTCAGGTAAGCATCACACTCCATTGCAATGAACATAAGTTGCACTATGGTCATTGTTGCAAGCACTGCACTATGTACACTGTGCATTTACATGTGCAGCATAATACGGCTAGCATACAGCATATACACAGCATGTAACACGAGCAGTCACGACAACACACTGACCGTCAGCAGTGCGATAACTGTGCGATCCCAAATACCCGCGTCAGTCTTTGCTGCCAGTCGTTTGAAGAGCCGATTTAACCGATATGGCTAAACAGTTGTGTAAATAAAATATTCGCGTCCGGCCAAAGCCCACACACATTCCCAAGCCAGAGTGACATCACGCTAGACTCACATTATTCATGTAGGTTGCAAAAGATACTGAGCAATGAGTGTTTTTTTTATTTCTTTTGAAAAGGCCGAAGGTATGTGGTTTGGATTAAGTCAGGTGAAAGTGCATTCCAAAGACAAGGACCAGTACTGATACAGAATTGATTGTTTACATTGGGACGAGTGTTTCCAAAGGTAAATTTTGTTTTGAGTTCCGAGTACTGTAACTATGAATTTCATTGAAGGATTCTGGTAATAAATTGTTAACAAAACGAAACATAAATGATGCAGTTTCTAATTTGTTAAGATGTTTAAAATGTTTAGCGAATTATATTTGACAATATAGGTTTAGAATGTGCTCTGCTGTTAGCGTTTGTACAGATTCGCAAACATCTTTTTGCAACACATGAATTTGTACAAAATTAACAATTTTCAGGCAATATACATTTCAATTTACCAATGATACCAATATTTCTGTTGATTTTGGCATTTTTCCAACTAAGATTTTGGTTGATAATTACGCAAAAAAAGTTTATGCACGGCTGGATCTGAAATAAATCAGCGTGAACGAAATATGAGTTTGTTTGTTTTCTATTTCGGATCCAAGTCAGTCAGTCGTACGATGGAAAATCGTGTAGTGTGTGGTGGCCTTTCCTCTAACTGACTAACGTAAAGCATTAGCATTCGCATTCGCACCGCGAGGCTAGCGCTAAACGGGAAAAAAAAATCAAATTTATGTATGAAACAAGTACGACTCACCGTACGATACGAAGGCTGTGATCCAGAGATATGTCTCCTCCCAAGGGGGGCCTCCTTACTGTTCACTCCATTTGGTATGTAATGATACTTCGGGGATTTTCAAAGGTTTCTTGGCAGGTTTCGGTGTCTTCTGTTCCGGCCGATTCGCATGTCATTTATGGGATATCAGGTCGAGCGCGCATGCTCAGAGAGAAGCGGCGTGACGAAAAGAAGAGAGCGTGATGAAAACAATTCGTCCAGATAAGCAATATTTGTGGTATGGAGTGCAGGACGAATTTTCTGTAGATGGCATGACGAATAATATTCGTCATGCCATCTACAGAAAATTTGGTTCAATTCGTACAGCATGTCAAAAATAGCAGGACGAAGTAAATTCGTCAGCAGGACGAATTATATCTCGTCGTACTCAAGAGCACGACGAGATTTTGTTTACAGTGTATGTGACATCTAAAGACCAGTCATTATCAAGAATCTGAAAAATGCACCTAAAAGTAACTGTTAATGGGGGGTCTTTTTCTACTTTCATGCTTTCTGAGTCCTCTAAAGCGCACTGAATGTTTGTAATATTTCAGTAATCACGTACATTGTAAAGCGCTTTGGGAGGGCCAGCGGTCCTGAAAAGCGCTATAGAAGAAATTATTATTATTATTATTATTATTATTATTATTATTATTATTATCATCATCATCATTATTATAAATATTAATCTGCATGAGGCTTATTTATAAAATGTGCTATGTTCATGAATGCATATGGAACACATTTGTTACACTGGTACACAAAATAATTACAACCACACATGCAATTTACAGGTATCCCATACTTTATTTATAAATGGTTTAATGGACCAAGACACAATTGTCATTTAGGCCTTTCTGGAATAGACCCTAACACACAAGATAGAAACAAATAACTCCCAAAACTGTTCTCACTTTTCTATCGCTGTTCTCAGTCCCGTTCACGACAACCAAGTAATGAAACGTAATAGCGGTAGATGAAATACCGTGCACCTTTTTGCCTGTTTGTAAGGAACTAATACGAACGGACCACAGATTCTTTAGTACCAATTCTTTGCTCGTATTTTAGGACCTCCTTATTATAATTTACAGGATTTGAAGAACCCAGCGAGGACACAATTCAGAAATCTGGCGGCACGCCGACGGACGCGGAACTGCATGATATCGCTACAAGTGTCAACACAATCCAGGATCACTGGTTGTTGGGAACAGAACTGGGATTCACCGACGAGTGTGTCCTTAGACGCGTGGAAATCTCTCCCAACTGTGGCGTAGAGAGGGTGACGCATCAAACACTCATTGAATGGAACAGAGGTGGTGGAGTGTTATACCAATTAGAACATTGGTTACACAGTATTGGTCGCGGGGATCTTGTATTCAAAGCCCTTGTAACAGGTATTTCTCTGCAGAATAAAGAGGAAAATTTTGGTCTCTGCGATCCATTATTTACAATTATGGAATGTGTTGGTCGATAATAGTAAATATAATCATTCTGTTACGCAATGTTAATCACCAGTTGCAAGTCTTTTGAACGATACCGGCACACTTATACACTGCATGCTCATAATATGGAATATTTTAGAGACATTTTAGAAGCGATTTTCGACTGACGCGTAAAGACCTATGCTGTATTAAACAATGTTGCGGTATTCAGAGTTGTTGAGTCACATAGTGGTTATGCGCGTTAATTAGACTTGTAACAGACAATTCTGATGTTAAATTAATGATCAAGTGAAATAGATTTAAACTTTATATTTTTTTGTGTTTTTAGTACTTTAACTATAATATTTTTTCATGATGTTTAGTAGGATTTAATATATATATATATATACTATATATATATAGTATAATATATAATATATATAATATATATAATTATTGGGCCTCAACGTATTTTAGTTTTTAACTTTAGTCATGACTCATGAAATCAAAAAATTGCTTCACATACTGCGTTATTTTGAAATAAACACTTCTTGAAAAAATTTTGACGATATGGGAGAAAGAACTTGAATATCAAGACAATATTTCATAATCATGAGCAAGAGTGTATGTTATGTAAAACAAGAGTATTGTCCTATTTCTTCTTTCCTTCTTCCTTCTTTCTTCATTTCTTGTATTAGTACAGATATGACCACCAATTTTTTGTACCTTTAGGACCTCTAAAATTTATACAGATACTTCAACAAGATGTTAACCCCTTGCAGGCCAATGTTGCAATTTTGCGTATTTATACAATTAAATTCAACAATCGTAATAATTAGTTTTCTCTGTATACGTTTGTACCAAAAAAGAGCAAACAAATGACCATAATGCTTCAGCAAAATCTACAGAATAAGTACAATGTATCAATGATGCTATAAGAAAAGCAAGATTTAAAGAAGATGTCAAAATAGCAATCGTCATTATTATTTTCCTTAAGAATTAATTCAGCTTGCAAAGAGTTAAGGAATTCATCTTTCCTTTCTTGATATATTACCATAACCAAAAAACTGTAGCCACAGTATTGGCTACATAATGTTTTAAAGTCTGTACCTTTGGCCTTTCCTCTTCGTACCCTGACATATATTTCAGTCATCTGTTCAATCTAGAACGTGACAAATTATTTCTTTCTCGAGATATTGCAGTAAAATGTAATCTGTTGTGCTGCTTGCATAGTGCGTCAAGTGACATAGGACCTTTGACCGCATGATCCCAAATTTATTCTACCTTATAGTTATACAAACTTCATCAAGGTTCACACACATATCCATCAATCTAACGGTTGAATTCCTGCACGGTACACAATGTGTACTGTGCCATTTAACTGTTGACCTTTAGACCCAAGGATTTTATCAATCGTATGGAAATACATACTTGAGCCAGGTGTCGTAAAAGTCTATGTATCCTTCCTTTTGACTGCATACTATCTAAAGTAACATATAATTCTTGAAAGTTAGAGTTTTATACTTTAAATTTTATCAGTCGATCAAATTCGTATTCCTCAGATATTAGAGCAATCGAATTAAACTGCATGGAAGTACAGAATGACGTGACCTTTGACCCTCGATTTCAGTAAAATGAAAATCCGTCAATCCTTTCTTGAATTGTTGTAAATAATGTATCACCCATACTGCCCCGCCCCCCCCCCCCATGACAAAAGGGCATAACTGACATTTTGGTATTTTGGAGATATTGAACAAAATGTATTTTGTTCACAGCCTGAAAGCCCTATTCAGTGTCCTTTTAACAAGCGGATTAAGAAACAAATGAACACTTCTAACTAATATTTTATTGTTTTGCATGTTTAACTTGATGTACTGAGTCCCCTACACTATATAACTCAATTTTGAAGAAAAAAAATGTCACTTATGCCCTTTTGTCATGGGGGGCAGCATAGTGTTGTAACTGTAAGTTACGCGAAATGTCTTGTTACCTTTCACACCTTGACCAAAAATGTTGACCAAATCATGAGCCTATGGTGATACCTATTTCAGCCAAAATCCATGAAAACCAATCAACCGATTCGTTAGGTATGGGAGTGAGAGAAGTGTTACAGACGGACCGAAGACGGATGGATGGCTGGGCGTGTGGATAAACAAGCAGAAAACCGAAACACGGTTCCTACTGCGCCACGGCTTGGCGGATGCTTAATAAATGCAAGCAATAAAAACAATCCGAGATACGCTTACGGTTATCAGGAATTTTACATGCGAAAGATTTTAATGGGAATTTGGAGAAACTTTTTTAAGGAATAATGTGAATATTCGGAACTTCGGGAACACAAACTACATGTATAAACCATCTTAGGTTACAATAAGTAAGAATCAATATTGGTTGAAATACCTACTGCATGTCTTTAGAATTACCGGCTCGCTTTTCTTGCATTTTATTCGGATTTTATTTTGGAACTTTTTCACTAACTCTATTCATATGTGGAAGACTGCCTTAGGCTGGAATTGGTGTGGCCATTTTTACCGGAATATGGAGGGAAACTGTCATATCTAAATGTATTTTGAATGTGCTTTCGTCTGGACACAGCAATGGTTTTGATCGTCAAAATGGCGCCCATAGTCCCATGCACGCCGAAAATTTGAAAAGCCCAGACCACGTTATGAACAGCTTCTTTGTCGTCTCGGCTCAGTAGATTTGTATCACTGTATGAACGCTATCTCATCTGATCGTCACTGTGAGTACTGTTGTCTGTCATTGCGTATTTCGTACTGTACATTTCACTCTCAAAAATGGCGGATAAAGAATCAAACACGAATTCAAGAAAGCACTCGACTAGAAGTAAGAAACAAACTGAAAAAAGTGCGACAAAGGGAGCAGATCAGGTTGAAGTAGACGATGACATGGACTGGGCATTCGAAACTCCTATGATTCAAGGAATACATACGAATCTTTTTGAAAAGTAAGGAGTTTTTGCAAACCTTGGAAACCATTTGCCAACAAACTTTGGAAAAGGTGATACGACAGAAATGTGAACGGATGCGCCAACAAATTGAGAGAAACGAATCGGCAATCCACGATCTGACAACTATTTAGAAGAAAGAATGAACGAAAATGCAAAACTAAAGAAATATCTTGAATACAAGAGAGCTAAAATACTTAGATTTTGGAGAAAGAATTTGATCGCTTCCAACCATATACGAGAAGGAATAGTGTCAGGATCTTTCGGTGTCCGCCGAAACTGAGGGAGAAAACACCGACCAAATCGCTGTCAAGTTAGCTCGTGAGAAACTTTCAGCGTCACAGATTGATCGTTCTCATCGCGTTCCTCATGAACATCCAAACAAACCTCGACCGATGATCGTGAAACTGTCGTCCTATAAGGAAAAGCAAAATCAGGAAACCGTGGATCACAAGTGGTCTGATGAAATCCATTAGTACAAAAAACCGTCTCTTTAAAGAGTATATTCGCAACCCAAATGATGTTGCACGTCACGAAAAGTTTGAGAGATATCGAAACAAATTGACATCATTAATACGAATATCTCGCCAGAGGTATTATTCTAACAAGTTGCAAAATGTAACAGGAAATGTATCAGCTGTTTGGAGAGTTATCAATGGTATGTTACACAAAGGGAAAAAAACCTGTTATTCCAACCGAGGTAACTTGTGATAATGTAACATCATGCCATCCAAAAGAAGTAGTAAACATGATGAATACATATTTTGTAAATATTGATCCCAAACTTGCGAATTTAATTGAACCTCAAAATGCATCTTTTATTAATTTCGTCACCGATCAATGTGACAAAACTCTCTTTTTTCAACCAACAAATGTAGATGAAATTATAAATATCACTACCTCACTCAAATCGAGTAAAACACGTGAGCACGATGACCTGAATTCTCACATTTTCAAGAAAATTATTCACTATATTGCTGAACCTTTATGCCACGTGTTTAATCTGTCACTTTCAACAGGACGCTACCCCCACTCATTCAAATTAGCGAGAGTAATACCTTTGTATAAAAAGGGGGACAAAAAACAATGTGAAAACTACCGTCCCATATCAGTCCTCCCACGTATCTCAAAACTTCTGGAAAAAAATGTTCACAATCAGATATTATCAGTTTTTGAACGAACAAAATCTACTCGATAAAAACCAGTACGGATTTCGCAAACATTATTCAACTGAATTGGCAATTTTGGACCTGTATGATCAAATCTCTCGTGCAATAGCTGAAAAGTGTTACGCCATTGGAATATTTTTCGACTTGTCTAAGGCGTTTGATACGCTTAACCACAACATACTCCTATACAAGTTAAAGCACTATGGTATCCGGGGTACGCCGCATGCATGGTTCAGTGATTATCTTTCAAACAGAAGACAGTTTACTGATCTTAACTCAGAACAATCAGAAATCCTGAACCTGCGATGCGGCGTACCCCAAGGATCGATTTTAGGTCCGTTACTTTGTCCTATTTACATTAATGATGTTATAAATGCCTCCAATATATTTTTTATGTACTTTTTGCAGATGACACTAATGTAATATATTCAAACTGCAATTTCAACATTCTTATTGACACCGTTAACCTTGAACTACCCAAACTAGCAGAATGGTTCAATTGCAATAAACTATCGCTTAATGTACCTAAAACAAATGTACAATTTTGTTCAGGAATCCGGGAAGCTTTTGAAGATAAAAATTGTAATATTTCGCTAATCAATGTGAATAGAAAGAAGACCGCATACCAAATTTTGAGGTGTCACTATTGACCAACTTTTAAACTTTAATGTAGCCAATTTGATGATATTGTTAAAAATATCCAAATCAAATCGGTATTAATGTTAAACTAATATTTATCTTACTTGCATGCCACTAAACTAGTTGTATATTCATGTATTTGTCTTTTATCTCAAGTTGTCGTATTGTAATATGTGTGTGGTTATAAATAGTTCAAAGAAAAACATTGATTACTTTACTCTTTACTTCAAAAACGGCTGTCAGATTGGTATTCTGGATCTCACTACCTAGCAAATACCAATCCGTTATTGTCATAAACTTCGTATATTTGTAAGTTAACGTGACATTATTTCTTAGCAAACTGCCAATTTTCAAGGTTGAAATTAAAACAAAATCTTCTCTCATCGAAATTCCAATCCATATTCGCAACGAAACGAAGAGATCATAGTCATAATACTGCAATTCGTCTAAATTTCCCACCTTTTTAACACGCCAAAACACTGCTTGCTCATAGTCCATAAGACACAGTGGAACCTGACCGTATGGCACTCTTACCAGAAGAAATGAAAAAATTGTATTGTTCCCCTCTCATTTTTTAAAGGTACTCTTAAAAATATATATTTTATCTTCATACAAACAATTGACTTCTATTTGCATTATAAGGAACCATTTACTTTGTTTAGCAATTACTTTTTATTTCCATTCACTGAGCGGGGATGTCGTGGACTTGACTTATTTCACCACTTAAATGACCATTCGTATTTGGGAGGGAGGGTTGGGGTTGGGGCTGTAAGAATTTTTTCAATTATTTTAATGATGAGATATATGTTTGATTTTAGGTATGTATTATGTATTTTAATATGTGACGCCATAGCCACGAAGACACATGAAGTCGCATGTATGTTAGCACACGATCACGTACGTCAAGGACACCACACACACATACATACATGCATACAGTACATACATACAGGTCACATACAGCACCTCTTACACACACACAAATAACACACCAACACATCACACCACACACAGCACCAGCCACACACACCAACCACACCACACACGACACATCTCACTTTCACTTCACTCACATCACTCTCTCTCTCTCCCTCTCACCCAACACATACACCTCACACTCTTACTCTCACACACAGCCACTCACCATACGTACACCAACAACACACATACATACACACTCACAAACATACACACAAAAAATACAATACAAACAGAATTCACAGATTTCATTTTGTGATTTTTGTATGTATAGTTTTTTTCCTATTGATCGCCGCATTATAACGCGGCTCGCAAATGTTTGAATTTTATTTTTCTAAATTTCTCTGTTTAGCTATGCTCCTCATACTGGCTTTCGTTATGACGAACTTTATTTATATTTCTATTAACATGTAAACGCTTTTGTCAACCTTGTTCAATTCACGACTTTAGGGTTTGTCCTTTTTATCAAAGCTTTGTTAAGCTTTGCGGAACTTTCCTTTTTTTCAAAAATCAATGATTCCATAAAGTTACTTGTTATTTTATCATATAATATACCTTATGTTGTGTATGTAAGAAACTGATTACCTATGATTGTATTTATTGATTTATATTCTTTATCCTTTTGAATTTTGAAAAATAAAAATTTGAATTTGAATTTGAATAAATTGTAAGGGTAATTCGATTTTGAATTTTTGAAAAAATGGATTGAGTGTGAGGAACTGATTACTTACTTTGGAGTTACACGGTCAAAGTCAAAGCTGATTTTTTATACATTATACTTGTGAAGCTGCTGTAGGGGATATTTTATCGCCAATAGTTAAGTGTTGTATCATAAAGTGTGCAGAGATCAGCTGATGGGATATAGAAGATCAAAATTCGCAAGTCCCTGTACATATCTCATCAACCCCCATTGACGGTTGTATTGTAGAATCAGAACAGATCCAATTTTCAGGAACATCTGGCAGTTTACAGATGAAGACTTAAGACTTTGGAGGTGGAAATGTCAAAAAGTCATGGTAACAAAAATTGTCGTAAATTTAGATACACAGGAGGCTTTTCCCTAACTACACTGGAGATTTGACCATTCACTATTCTAATTAATTTATTGTGGATGAATATGATAAATGTTTTTAAGATACTTGGAGCAAGTGTTTGACTTCAAAACGGTAGGTAATAAAGCATTTTTTTTGTCAGGTATAAGCCATCAAACTTAAATGTAATAAATTGCGATCATGTGTGACAAAGTTAAAAATAAACCCGGTGAAAGTATAGTAGGGATATATCTATCAATTATTACACATAACGAACTAGCTAATGTGTGAAATAATCGTGCCATGTCTGTGTACGAACTTAACTAGGTACTGATAGTTGAACCAGCAAATAAGTGTGGGAAGGTTCACATCAATTGTAATTTTATCATTTACAACTATTGTAAATCAGCTAGCTGAATGTACAATCAATTTATAATATAACTGTAATAGTTCTAATGCCAACTGTCACATATTCTACATCAAATGTGCATTATTTATACACAAAAGTCGTCATTTGTAATCGCACTGTCACATATTGCTACATTCTGGTGCACCAGATGTAAGCTCACAAGATGACATCGAAGACAACTTTAAAAATGCGCGCCGCAAAAGTGGTGTCATTCTGGTAGACTACTGGCAACTCTATACATGTCTGGCACCAGGGCCTCATTTCAAAACTTCTGCAGACCATTCCCTGACCGCCACTGGTTGTGACGGTTTATTTCCACAGCTAGCTGCCAACAGAGAGCCTTCGTGCTAAAGCGCGACAACAGTCCAAGTCGTCATCGTCGTTCAGAATGGAGTGCCACAAGGCTCAGTGCTATCACCCATCGCTGTTAATATCTACATCGGCGACTTTCCTCACACAGCATCACAAAAGTATGGATATCGGACGACCTAAGCCCTCGTATTCAGGTACTCCTAACTGCCATCTAGTGAGAACGTACTCTCACAAGGAGCATGGCTACGCCATAGCAGCGTAGCTCGAGTCATGGGAGACTGAAACTGAGTCTAGCTAAAACCTCTACCACTGCGCTTCCACCTCAACACCAAGGAAGCCCGTCGCCAGCTCACGGTGATGTTCATGGAACATCCTTCCTATACAATGCACCGCAACTATCTTTGGAGTTAAGCTGGATAGGCAGTTTGACAATCACAAGCAACATCTAGAATCACTGCGTGCCACAGGTGTCATCCAGGAAGACGACCTCCTCCCGTCGACGTAGCAGGGTATCTGGGGAGCATATACATCCACTCTTCGTACGGTGCCCTGCTCTGGCATACAGTTCAGCAGAATACGCCCTTTCCCAGCATGGTTGTCGTAGCTGTTTAATACAAAAATTTTGGACACCATACTCAACAGGACACCTTGAGATTAATCACCGGCCGTGCTCTACGACCCCCGCCCCCCCCCCCCCCGAGCTCTTGCCTGTGCAGCGGGTATGTACACCCTGCATCCCTTCGAGACACATCACTTGTATCGCTGGTGACTAAGGCCGCTCCTCAAACACTCAACGCACCCACGCAACAACCTTGTTCAGAATCCTCAATGGCACAACGGTTGCATTCCTGCACCGCATGTTCAACGTGAAGTACAAGCTTCCATGGTTGAAACTCAACATCTTAGACAAATGAGCAACATCTTGGCAAGAGACCACATCTCCCAACCAGTTCACCCGTCAACTCCTACATAGCAGCGTTTGCCACCAGGGCCGATCTACCCCACAAAGATCTTGGGTAACGTTAAATGACTACGCACCAGGTGTAGGCAGATTCAACCACAACATGAATCGCTGGGGGTCTGCGGCCAACATCATCATGCCATATTGTGGCTCAGACAGACCAGACGGCACACCGTATCATGAATGACCGCCCTATCCCTTGGACCACCAGAAAATGTATATACGGATTTTGGTCTACCCCCAATCCGAGACAGTGAATCTGGCTACAACAACTGGCACAACCTGCATAGTTGCTCATACGAAGAG
>JZLH01S0605079.1:1783-19938 GCA_001188425.1 Eucidaris tribuloides | reverse complement strand
TATTATCTGTTTTTGAACGAACAAAATCTACTCGATAAAAACCAGTACGGATTTCGCAAACATTATTCAACTGAATTGGCAATTTTGGACCTGTATGATCAAATCTCTCGTGCAATAGCTGAAAATTGTTACGCCATTGGAATATTTTTCGACTTGTCTAAGGCGTTTGATACGCTTAACCACAACATACTCCTATACAAGTTAAAGCACTATGGTATCCGGGGTACGCCGCATGCATGGTTCAGTGATTATCTTAGAACTCAGAACAATCGGAAATCCTGAACCTGCGATGCGGCGTACCCAAAGGATCGATTTTAGGTCCGTTACTTTGTCTTATTTACATTAATGATGTTATAAATGCCTCCAATATATTTTTTTATGTACTTTTTGCAGATGACACTAATGTAATATATTCAAACCGCAATTTCAACATTCTTATTGACACCGTTAACCTTGAACTACCCAAACTAGCAGAATGGTTCAATTGCAATAAACTATTGCTTAATGTAGCTAAAACAAATTACATTTTGTTCAGGAATCCGGGAACTTTTGAAGATAACAATTGTAATATTTCCATAAATCAATGTGAAATAGAAAGAAAGACGCATACCAAATTTTTAGGTGTCACTATTGACCAACATTTAAACTTTAATTAGCAATTTGATGATATTGTTAAACAAATATCCAAATCAATCGGTATTATGTATAAACTTAAATTTATCTTACCTTTGCATGCCATAAGACTGTTGTATAATTCATTAGTTTTATCTCAATTGTCGTATTGTAATATTGTGTGGGTTAAAAGTTCAAAGAAAAACATTGATTCCTTACTCTTACTTCAAAAACGGCTGTCAGATTGTATTCTGGATCTCACTACCTAGCACATACCAATCCGTTATTTCATAAACTTCGTATTTTGAAAGTTACTGACATTAATTTCTTACAAACTGCCATTTTCAGGTTCAAATTAAAACAAAATCTTCTCCCATCGAAATTCCAATCCATATTCCAACGAAACGAAGAGATCCATAGTCATAATACTCGCAATTCGTCTAATTTCCACCTTTTTAACCCCAAAACCTGTCTTGCTCATAGGTCCATAAGACACAGTGGACCTGACGTATGGCACTCTTTACCAGAAGAAATGAAAAATTGTTTGTCCCTTCATTCTTTTAAAGGTACTCTTAAAAATATATATTTTATCTTCATACAACAATTGACTTTCCTATTTCATTATAAGGAACCATTTACTTTGTTTACATATTTTACTTATTTATTTCCATTTCACTCGTGGACTTGACTTATTTCACCACTTAAATGACATTCGTATTTGGGAGGGAGGGTTGGGGTTGGGCTGTAAGAATTTTTTCATTATTTTATGATGAATATATGTTTGTTTTAGGTATGTATATATGTATTTTATATGTGACCCATAGCCACGAAGACCACATGAAGTCGCAATATGTATAGCACACTCACAGACACAGACACACACACACATACATACATGCATACAGTACATACATACAGTCACATACACAGCACGCTTACCCACACAACACACAATTACACCACACACGCATTACAACACACACAGCACAACACACACACACACAAGATAAAAAAAAGAAAAAAGAAAAAAGAAAAAAAAAATATATAAATAAATACGTCGGCCCGCCGCAATCCAAAAAAAAAAAAAGAACAAAAAGAAAAAAAAAGAAAAAAACATTCCTACAAAGAACTACTCACTCACTCACTACGTCACTCCTCTGCTCTCCTCTCCCGCCACACACATTATCACACTGTGCACCTCTTACTCTCAACACACCACTGCACAATACGTAACCAACATACATACATACATACACACACACATACATACACACAAAAAACAAACAAGATTACAGATTTCATTTGTGATATTTTGTATGTATATTTTTTTTCCATTGATGCCGCATTATAACGGCTCGCAAATGTTTGAATTTTATTTTTCTAAATTTCTCTGTTTTAGCTATGCTTCCTCATACTGGCTTCGTTATGACGAGCTTTTATTTATATTTCTATGTAAACATGTAAACGTTTTGTCAACTTGTTCAATTCACCTTTAGGGTTGTCCTTTTTAATCAAGCTTTGTTAAGCTTTGCGGACTTTCCCTTTTTTTCAAAAATCAATGATTCCAAAGTTACTTGTATTTATATATAATATAACTTATGTTGTGTATTAAGAAACTGATTACCTATGATTGTATTTTACTTGATGTTTATATTTTTATCCTTTTGAATTTTGAAAATAAAAATTTGAATTTGAATTTGAAAATTGTAAGGGTAATTTTCGATTTTAATTTTTGAAAAATGGATTGAGTGTGAGGAACTGATTACATTTGGAGTTACACGGTCAAAGTCAAAGCTGATTTTTTATACATTTATACTTGTAGAAGCTGCTGAGGGGATATTTTATCGCCATGAGTTAAGTGTGTATCATAAAGTGTGAGAGATCAGCTGATGGGATATAAAGATCAAAATTCGCAAGTCCCTGTACATATCTCATAACACCCCATTACGTTTGTATTGTAGAATCAGAATAGATCAATTTTCAGGATACCATCTGCAGTTTACAGATGAAGACTTAAGACTTTGGAGTGGAAATGTCAAAAGTCATGGTAACAAATGTCGTATAATTTAGATACACAGGAGGCTTTCCCTAACTACACTGGAGATTGACCATTCACTATTCTAATTAATTTATTGTGATGATATGATAAATTGTTTTTAGAACTTGGACGAAGTGTTTGACTTCAAACGCGTACGTAATAAGGATTTTTTTTTCAGGTATAAGCCATAACTTAAATGTAATACAATTGCGATCATGTGTGACAAATTAAAAAATAACCGGTGAAATATAGTAGGGATATATCTATCAATTATTACACATACGAACTGCTTGTGCATAATCGTGCCATGTCTGTGGTAGACTTAACTGGTCTGATAGTTGAACAGCAAATAAGTGTGGGAATTCACATCATTGTAATTTTATCATTAAACTATTGTAAACAGTACTGAATGTACAATCATTTATATACTAAACTGTAATGTTTAATGCCAACTGTCACATATTCTACATCAAATGTCATCATTTATACACAAAAGTGTCATTTGTAATGCCAACTGTCACATATTCTACATTCTGGTGCACCAGATTGTAAAGCTCACAAATGACATCGAAGACAACTTTAAAAATGCCGCAAAGTTGGTGTCATTCTGGTAGACTTGACGGCAACCTATGACACTGTCTGGCACCAGGGCCTCATTCTAAAACTTCTGCAGACCATTCCTGACCGCCACCTTGTACGGTTTATTTCCACACTACTGGCCAACGAGAGCTTCGTTCTAAAGACCACAGTCCAGTCGTCATCGTCGTCTCAGAAATGGAGTGCCACAAGGCTCAGTGCTATCACCCATGCTGTTAATATCTACATCGGCGACTTTCCTCACACTACATCACAAAAGTATGGATATGCGGACGACCTAGCCCTCCTGTATTCAGGTACTAACTGGCCATTAGTGGAGAACGTACTCTCACAGGACATGGCACGCATAGCAGCGTACCTCGAGTCATGGAGACTGAAACTGAGTCTAGCTAAAACCTCTACCACTGCCTTCCACCTCAACACCAAGGAAGCCCGTCGCCAGCTCACGGTGATGTTCAATGGAACACCTCTTCCATACAATGCCACCCCAACCTATCTTGGAGTTAAGCTGGATAGGCAGTTGACATCCAAGCAACATCTAGAATCACTGCGTGCCACGGTGTCATCCAGGAACGACCTCCTCCGTCGACTAGCAGGGTTCTGGGGAGCATATACATCCACTCTTCGTACCGGTGCCCTTGCTCTGGCATACAGTTCAGCAGAATACGCCTTTCCAGCATGGTGTCGTAGTGTTTATACAAAAATTTTGGACACCATACTCAACGAGACCTTGAGATTAATCACCGGCTGCTTACGACCCCCGCCCCCCCCCCCCACCAGCTCTTGCCTGTGCTAGCGGGTATTACACCTGCAGCCCTTCGGAGACAACATCACTTGTATCGACTGGTGACTAAGGCCTCCTCAAACACCAACCACCCCCCAACAACCTTGTTCAGAATCCTCCAATGGAGCACCAACGGTTGCCTTCCTGCCACCCATTTTCACGTGAAGTACAAGCTCTCCATGGTTGAAACTTCAACATCTTAGACAAATGAGAACATCTTGGCAAGAGACCACATCTCCCAACCAGTTCACCGTCAACCCTAATACAGCGTTGCCACCAGGGGCCGATCTACCCCAAAGATCTTGGGTAACTCTAAATAGACTACGCACAGGTGTAGGCAGATTCAACCACAACATGAATCGCTGGGGGTTGCGGCCAACATCATCATGCATTTGTGGTCCAGCAGACCAGACGGCACACCGTATCACTAATGAGCGCCCTATCCTTGGACCACCAGAAAATTGTAATATCGATTTTGGTCTACCCCAATCCCGAGACAGTGAGCTGGCTACAACAACTGGAACAACCTGCCTAGTTGCCTCATACGAAAGAAGAAGACACATTCTACATTCGTCTTTATACAAAAGTGTCATTTGTGATGCCAACTGTCCTACATTCATGTAGATGTTGCGTAAGTGACTTGATTTTTTTCAACAAACTACGTGGAATACTCAAAATTGGTGTAATACGTTAAGGGAGATTCTCAAAATTAATAACAAAAAAACGCACATTCTTGAAACTTCCACAAACTTTTAGCATGTTTAGTAAAAAGTATACCATTTGCAATCGGGAAATTTTAAAGTGAGTATGAAAAAGTACAAGGTAATGTCATGAGCCCCACTCACTGATCTTCCCACTAACAGATCAGTGGACCAACCCCTATGAATCCGAACAAGGATCCCTTTTGTCTTGATCGAATTATTTTCTCCCTTCATCTTTTTTATCTTTTACATCCATTAGCATCAGGTTTCCTTGTCACACTAAATGATTATATCGCGTTTGGTTCTTTTCACAGACAAACTGGATGACTTTTTGAAGGCAGTTGCAGATGAAATTAAGTACATTGGAGATCTCTTGCGATTGTGTGAACAGTTGAAGGTTGCAATAGGTACCTTTGTTCAGCGAATGGATGAGATGATAACCCACTCACCACTTCACGATTCGACGTTCGGTATGATGAAAGTATGGACTCTAACAGGAGGGACAAGGGAAGGGCTTCTCCGCGTTCTCCAGGCGAGACATTTAAATGAACATGCAGAAAAGATGGTTATAGGTAATTTCCTCATGCATACTCCACAACCGTTGACCAACTTTTCCCATTTCCCACTTTTTTAGTGACACATATTTTTTTCAATGATTAAAATTAGTTTAAAGGCAGTGGATCTTATTTGCAAACATCCCCACAGACCAGGAAAAGATAACCCATGTCCTTAACTATTGATGAAGGGCATGTCTGTGAAATCTGGGTGTCAGTGATTGCCTAGAATTTGAAAAATGCAAAAGAAAAACAATATCCGTTTAGTGTACATTCTATAGAAGGAATTTTTTTCTCGCGAGAAAAATTCAAATCTGAGTCTAACGGTCACTGTAATTCCACTAAAAGTAAGTTTCTAGCTCCTATATTTTGCTAAAGGTTCCCAGATGGCAGTTTCTTCTAAATGCCATTGTATTTACACAATGTTAATATTTAGGCATGCAAAAGCGATCCCCTGCCTTTAAATTAAATGACTTCACTCATATGTTAATTTTTTAAAGATTTTCTCGAGGTTAGCAGTACAATCATTCTTATCCCAGTCGTTTGATATGCTTTGGCATATGACTGTAATGACTTTACAAGCAAAAGATAAGTTGTGGAACTATACACCATAAATGACGCAAAGGAGCATAAAAATGTTTCTGTTACAAATGTCATCACAATTAAAGGCACGGCATCTCTTTTGCATGCCTAAAAATTCAGATTGTGTAAATACAATGGCATTTAGAAGAAAATGCCATCTGGGAACCTTTAGCAAAATATAGGAGCTAGAAACTCAGTTTTAGTGGAATTATAGTGACCGCTAGACTCTGATTTGATTTTTTTTTCTTGCGAGGGAAAAATTCATACCATAGAACGTACACTAAACGGCTATTGTTTTTCTATCGCATATTTCAAATTCTATGTAATTACTGACCCACAGATTTCACATACATGCCCTTCATCAATAGCCTAAGGGCATGAGTTATTTTTTCCTGGTCTGCAGGAATGTTTGCAAATGAGATCCACTGCCTCTAACTAAAGTGTTTCTTCTCTTGCTTAAACTAGCGATGCGGGAACATCCAGGATTTCTCGATCCATTTGTTTGCAAAACGGTTGGACCGGATGGAGGAGAAATAAACCTGCAGGAATACGGTTTAACTCTCTCCATTCCACCCGGGGCACTAGCAGGAAAGAACACAGAGCTCTTTACCCTCCGTCTCCTTGGTGAGATGTGTCCCTCAGCAAGGGGAAATGAGATGTCATTGAGTCCAGGCATACAATGCACTCCATCTGGCCTAAACTTTCAGTCACCGATTAAGATCACCATGTCTCACGCAGCGATATTTTCCGACGATCATCCATCACCTGACCATATTATTCTTTATACTCGTCACGAGGATCCCAAGAACGGTAAGGTGTTTTAACTCCTTCGTACACACTCAATGAATGTATAACCAATTGAAGAACTACTGCAGCGAAGACTGTTGTTAATGGTAAAATACAATGACTGATTTGGAAGGTATCCCCAGCAGGTATCGATGCAACTTCGTCTGTAAAATGCAATTTTTACTCATGTACGCCCAGACTTTTTTTTCTCTGTGGAAAGTACAACGGTCCGATATCTCGGAAGTGCTGATGCATATAGTACTAATCGGCATTTTCCCCTCGTTTTGAACCCCTTACAGCAGACACTATGATCGAACGGAAGACGATAACAACTGAAGGAACTCCACGCTTTACTCTAAGGAACGATAGTCTAGATCTATACGTTGATCACTTCACGTCCATATGGGTGAAAATAAAGTCCGTATTTGCTCCGGAAAAACGCATGGGGTGCCTACCGTTCATGCCCAAATCAATGCCTCCAACGCGTCGACCTCTTGTGCGTGTGCAAGTATACGCCTACACCAAGGGTCGCGATGAGGTTAATACAGTCTTTATTATTCATGTATGTCTGTGTGTATGTGTGTGTGTGTGTGTGTGTGTGTGTATGTATATATGTACATGTATATATGTAGGTAGGAATGTATGCATTGGTTTATTTGTTTTCTTACAATGTGTTCATACATGTATTATCTACTTATTTATACTTATTATTTGTACCTTATCAAAACTTAAATATGGATAAGTCCTTGATTTTGGAAACGATTTCTGTCGGAATGTCTTGTTTATTTTATCTATATCATTGCTTTCAATAAACCGCTTTTACATATTCATTATGCTTTTTATGTCTGCCGGATTATTAAACGTTTAGTGTTTCACATTTCAGAATTTTCATCAAATCATGTCTATAACTCTTGATATTCGGAAAAACAACATGTATATTGCCTTAAAGTGGAACAGACAAAAGCTGAGCCAAGTATGCAAATATCTAGAACTGGCTACAACTGCTGCTGATGTTACTGCATAGTAACTGTACAGTAACTTGTCATAGCAACTTGTGCCACATTATCATGTACCAACGATTTACGTCTACGAATGTTCAGATTTTTCGTCATTTCATAGCCAACCATTGAATTACACCATTGAATATTTCTTTGTGACTAGTATGAATAGTAAAAAAAGATTGCCTTGAGAGAACGGCAGCTGTATAGAATTGTAAATGCAATAATTTTGTTTTGGTTTTATAATTTCCTTTCAGCTGCAAAAGCGTAAAATGGATGAAGAAACTCGTGGGTCATTCCACCCCGTACATCCCAGTGTACAGTTTTGTGTGAGCCGAGCTGGTCCAAATCTGAGCGTAAATTGCACCGAAGACGAACACACGCAGACAAGAGTAATTGAGCCAAATTTGCATTATTAACCTGTAAACCTATCATATAAACGTATTTTAACCAATTTTCTTCAATTAAATGAGAAAAAACGTTCTGTACACAAAATAACTTTTTACTGTCACCCTGACAATTTTCTGTATTTTTTATTTAGATTGGACGGATTCACATTTTCTTGTTAGGACGATTTAAGTATATAGGATCTAATTGTATTCAGTATTAAACAAATAATTCCCTGTGTTTCCCGTTGAAAATAATGTTAGGAAATACTTTCATACACGAGTTGTATATACGATTTTTTTAACACTATGATTTGGTGAACCTTTGGTATGTACGGTCTTAATTTTCATTTACATTTCAATCCTTTTTTTACAGAGTTTTGCAGGCATCTTTGACCTAAAATTTCTAATGCATGCCATTTGACGTCTGTCACATTGTATTTACTGCAAGGTGTTTACCTTGAACGGGCTGAGTTATGCACTAATACATTATAATGGTGTATATTATGTATCTTTAACGTAATTATGTATAGATAGATGCCATTCCATTTGTCAACTCATTCACATAAATATCATTTTTTTTTCACTCAAACTTTTTGGGGTTTAAGTGATATAGTCATCTTAGTATTAAGCAGTAGTAATATTCATTCATAGGTTAATAAGAGATTTACAATGACCACTCAGTTTAATAGTTATTGATTACGTTTCACACTGCACAAGAAAGAAAAAAAAGACAATTAATTTGATTATTGTAATTTGCATGTCTTTCTTTTTGCAGGTAATACTGCGTCGCGACATTTTCAGCATAGACGTACATACATATGATTTTTCGCTAAACTTTGCAGCCGATCAATCCACTGGTTACGAGAAGCTCATCACACTTCTTCTCAAACAAGAGGAGATCAGGGAAACAGAATTGCTGTTCAACACGGAAATTAATCGTATGTTGACTGTGATTAAATTCTTACCCCAGTACACTTGATACCCGAGAAAAAAAATCATGTGTATTATGCACTTCTTGACGAAATTATTTGTCAAGAAGTGCATAATACACTGTATGACCTACTCAGTGAGACCTTTATATAACCCAGTTGTTAGAAACAACTGCTATTGGGTGCAAAAAAGGGAATGTAAAGAGAATATAATAAAATGTTGCATTAAAGAATTGTATTTTGTATTTGTCTGTATTATGTTTTTTATATTGACCCAACGTGTACTCAAGTTTTGTTTCGTGTTTATCTCGAGTCTGGAAAGGCGAAATAAACAATAAATTCTTCAAATATTTTACAAATGCAATTATTGAAGTGCTAAGCTCCATAATAGTTGAATTCAATTTCCACTAAAAAATGGGTTATAAGAATTTAAGACAACTTACACAAGTATGAAATATTAAGGATTTCACCATTATTTTCTACAGGCACGTGTATAAACTTGGGCAAAATGCATTTCTCTTTTGTGGATTGAGCGCATTTTGGATTTATTTATTTTCTTATATCACATATTGGTGTGCGAGCCACAGATAATATAATATTTTTATCGCTTTGATGTGTAATCTAAATGTAACTTTACGCTAAACTGCATAATTTAGCAGCACCATAGAACCTACCACTAAAATTAAGAGCGATTAAGTTGGTTAATTTTAGACTTGTATCACTGCTAAAATATTACACTTTTAACAGATATGTAAGAACCCTTTATTTGATGTTGAGCAAATTAAATTGACAAAATAATCTTTGAGACGCATTTGGTAAGAAGTAAAGTGACGCTTAAGGCGTTGACATGTATAACTCTCTGTGTAATAAGCATGTTAATTTTGATAGAAGTTAGAATATCTATTTCGTTATTGGAAGTTGCATGTTTCAATTATGTATGCCCCAAACATTTTTTTGTTATGATAGTAATTAAAACCTAAATTATTTCAAAAGGTAATATAAGTGTTATTTACTTTTTGGGTTTTCATCGATTTTTTAATGGGCCTTTCACGTATAGTAAAATATGCTTCAATGTACCAAATGAAATGGAGTGAAGTGAAATCAAATCATATTAAAAGTACTTCGCCATAATGTTGTTGCTAAGTTTTGATGAAAATGCATGTACCCTGAACATTCACAAACGTTTTGGATGGTGAAATTAAAACTATTGTTTAAAATAAGATATCAGAAAATTCTTCACGAATTGTAACCAAAATGGTATTAGATATTTCAATCATTATCATTCCAGCCAGAGATCCAGGAGCCGACCCTGGCATCCACCAGGCACAGGCGCGCGTGTGGTGAGTGGAATTTGCCTTGAATATACATCTTAAGATGTAAAGGTGTATTTGATATTTTCAGAATACTAACTGCCAAATGCTCATGATGAACTCAGTTACCCTAGCAATCAGATTCATAGTACCGTACACACAAAAACGCACATACATACAGAGAGACACGCACAGACGCACACACACACACACACACACACACACACACACACAACACATACACACACACATCAATGGTCTCTATAGATTTGGCCAAACTGACAAGTGTAACAACCATTTAAACTGTTATATTAGAAGTAATGACATCACGTCGGTCTCTCTATCTAATATGTCATTATTTTTTATATAATCATTCAGCAATCAGAAGAGAAATTTCATTTGCTCCAAAAAAATGGCTGAAAGCTATATGAAAATGAATCTAGGAAAGACTATGTGCTGATTCTCAAGTTATTCTTACTCATCCTTCTCAAGGCAAGTTTGAGTAAAATGTGATTTCTTATGTGGAACTTTATTGGATATAACTGTAATAAGCTCCACCAAAACCTGATTCGTACCCTCCTCATTCACTTTGTCTCTATACAGCCATTTTGGGGGTTCAAACTAGCCAATTTTGGTTAGAAATTGATATTTGGGAAAGCTTATTATCGGTACATTCTTGACAAATCTAAGTTGTGGAGAAAAGGTATGTTTTGTTCTAATTGTATGGGTTTTTTTAATTCAATGTTACACCTACCATATATAACATTTTGGAAAATATGGGTTAAATTTACAAACTTCGATCAAAATGTGAGTTATACTAATAAACTTTTTAAGACAACTCAACACAAATCCCTACTGTTTTTTCTTCAGTAGAATACGCGATGCCCCAAAATGGTGCTTCATTGATCGTACTTACTCACTTTATACTTCTGTAGGCATTTAGGGTCAAGAAAATCACGATTTTGAAAAATTCCTGATGTATATAATAGCTCGCATCGTCTTCCTTATGAAAGCGAGGGCATTCCAGCCCTTTGTCATCGCGGTTTGTCCGGTATGACAAGCTGAGATGCCAGAATATCTCAACGTTCCGATGACCGCCGCTGTCGAAAAATTGGCAAATTTGGGAAATTGGCATGCCTCCGAAAATGGCCCTAGAATCAAAAACGCCTTACTCAAAATCAATGATCTTGGTATCATGTTATGAAAAAGAATGTTTCTAACCAACGAAATAAAAATTAATGACATTTTCCGATAATATGAGAAAAAATAAGCGGATCACACTCGTAGCATTCTTTCTGGGCCACCCTGTATATATAGTGTGTCCCAGAAAAATGGTCCAATCTGGATAAAATTATTCAAGGTAATTTTCTTTTCTCAAGAGGTATGTGTATTTGGTATCATATTAAAGCAGAATAAATTTTCTTTCTGATAAAGTCAGTCCCATCTAATTTACTTTCATAAATCAAAAGTTATGATTGTTTTTTTTTTATTTTATATTTTTAAGCAGTCAGGCAAAATCGCGTTTGTCCCACTTTCGTGTTGATGGTGAAAATCAACAATGACACTTTAAAAGAGTATGTGTTAATTACAATGAAACTAATTAACAACTTAAATTATGAAAACAATAATGAAAGAACCCACATAAACATTTATCCTTGATAAATTATGCTATACCTGATGTTAAAAGGCTATAAACTCTAACTCCTTAGGAGTAAAGTAAGGCCGCTGCTGTGCGGCCATCCCGTTATTGAACATTCACACTGTTTTCATGTTGCACTTCACATGAACATCTCCTTTGTTAATGTAAGGTTTACTCTTTCTTATGGAAATAATAGAACAAAAACAACCTCAAAGTGTTTGAAATATGTTTGTAATGATCACTGAACAATTTCACGATAATTTCCACGCCATTTAATGGTTTCTTGGTCAAAAGATAGCTTAAACAACGTGCAAGATCTACATACATAGTGAAAGTGTATAGTGGGACAAAAGCGACTTTCCGTCATTGTAGAAAATTCAATATATCTCAGAATTGACGGAATTAAATGAAATGGAATAAATTGCACTGAGAAGTATGGTCTTTTAGCTTTATGACGATACCCAACTTGACTCGAATATATTTGATTTTCTTATCTTAAAAAAATTTATTTCCGATTAGACCATTTTTTTTCTGGGACACACTGTGTATATACGTACGTACGTGCAATGGAAATGCACACCCGAGAGTTGACTTCAAGTCATAACCTGACTAGAAGTCATGTTCGTGAACTTAGAATTTATTCGAGCTCGGAGAGTATACTACGGGTGGCAATGTTTACAATTACCATTGTAGGAGACACACAATGCCTTTAAATTGATTATTCCAGCATGTTGTTTCAACTGGTTTGTCGTCTGGTATTTTGCTGTTTTTCTTCTGTTTCTTGTATTAATCAGAATGCCTTTATGACAAAATAATGAGTCTAATGCTCTAATTACGAATGTGTGTTATCGCCCCAAAGCGGTTAAGGAGGGGTGTGGTCGCATATTAGAACAGCCAATGCGTGCATTCTGTGCAATGCCTGTATGCAGGTCATGTGATGTACATACGTTCTGTGTAAGAGACCGCCGAGTTCGCCGATTATTGCTGAAATGGACTACAAATCTACCTCCGGCGACACATGATGGAAATATGAAGAGTGTTCTAACTTGCCGATATCGGTATGTGCGGAGGAAGATCTAGTCCACTTTTCTTTACGCGGGGCGACGATCGAATACACGGACGTACGTACATACGTTCGCACGTCACACGGCCTGCAGACACCACCGCAGATTATGCACGCGGTGGCTGTTCTAATATGCGACCCTACCCCTCCTTTTCCGCTCTGGGATGATCTGTAATTAGAGCATTTAACTCAATATTTTGTCATTGAAGACATTCACACATCTATACAGGAAACAGAAATTGAGAAAAATTAACAAATCAGACGACAAATCAGTTGAAGTTGAATATTCATCAAACAAACAAAGATCGTGCTAGAGTAATCAATTCAACGTCATTGTATATCTCCTACAATCGTGTCAGCAATCCATTGCTACCCGTAGTACACACTCCAAGCTCGAAACATTCTAACTTCACTAACATGACTTCAAGTCAGGTGACTTGAATGTTATGAACTTGAAGTAACTCTCAGGTGTGCAATTCATGTGCTATTATATATATAGGCCAGATTATAGGCAAAATATTCTAGAAAGGTATATTATGTGTTGAAACTTGTAGAGATTCCTGAGAAAGTGGTATCGACGATCATTTCGAAGTTGAATTAATCACTTTTGATCATAATACGAACTTTCCTATATTTCTTTTGACGGCCAACTGAACGTAGACCGCAGGGTTTTGCCATGCAAATAATAAAGCCTTGCATCTACATAGACCATATGAGATAACAAGGTCTTATATATCGTTGTAATATAACACTTTGACATTTCCTTCAGGAACTATATTTGTAATCTCTAGAGGAAGTCAATCGGGGATTTCAAGCGTCATGTAGAGATAGGCAGGAAAACCTCTCAATGCGAGTACGGAGGGTAACTTCAGACCACTTTTCCAGTCGTCGAAAACGGTGGTTTCACGCAATCGCCATGTGTACTGTATAGAATGGAGACCGTCGAATAAAACAAACTTTATCTTATCTATTCATTGGTGAAAACAGCGACGGTAGAAAAGCTTGCTCCATACTTGTCCGATTTCTAACATTTTGTATTGGCACATCTCTCGATTCTCTCATTGTAAAAAAAATTAAATCAAAGCTATATATAATATGAATATCATATACCGGTATTTATTTTATCATGTTCACATCACAAAATAAACGCACTGTACACAGTTCAAGTGCAGACACACATACACTCGTACAACAAATCCAACACAAGTCCTCACCCTTTTACTTCATCTTGGCCAATTACCTAGCAAGGCCCATGACGTAAGAATTATGGCTATATGTGGGTAAGCTTTACAAAATGTGGTTTAGGCTCATAATTCCAATATTTACTCATCTTAAATTTATAGGTAAAAAATGGTACATCCAGTTCCCAGGGATTAAATGGACAGCGTCATTAGTTTGACAGCTGATATTGGAAGCCATTTCCTGAATTCCTGCTCTCCCTGCTTTGTTCTCTCCTAATCATTCCCTTATTTATATTTTGTCTACTTTGGCCCCCTTTTGGTCATCTTCTTCACTCATCCAGCCCTGATGCAGTAACGCCAAAAGAACTGAAGGATGTTGCACAAGAAATGGGCGAAGAGGGATACTACAAACTTGGCGGTGAATTGGGATTCGAGAAATCAGTACTGGACCAGCGATTGAAATCATGTCAAAATGATTACTTCAGAGCAACTTGGGGTATCCTGGAAGAGTGGAAATACAAGAATCCTGATAGTTGTACACCTCAGAAGCTCGGTGAAGCACTCAAAAATGTTGAATTGCGAAGATTCGCTATTCTGCATTTGGGGTACAATGAGTAACTGCAATTTGACTTCGGTTACTGCCCAATCTATCCAAACACAAAGGGTAACCTTGACTTTTTGCTAAAATGCAAGCGTGGAAAATCGGTTACTCCAACTAAAAGTATGAGATTTAACATTAAGTATCTCTCTCATTACATCAGTCATATTAGTATGCTGAAATCAAATGAAAGTTAACACTACATCGTTTATTGCTATACAACACCTTAAATGATGGAAAAAAGTAGACAATTTAAATTAGTATATTCATTAATCAAGACGTTCGTAAATGGTAAATACTAAGGATAGTTTGCAGACACATATTTTAAAAAGTATGCCTAGTATAACGTTTAGTGTACTTGCTCAGTACTCCTTTTAAGTTTGTAAGAAAAAAGCTGAAATGCGATTAACCCAATCATTATTTTGTGTGAGAGCTACTAGATATTTAGATATTCGCGTAAATGTATTGTTTACGTAATGAGTAAAGAACACACGCATACTGTAATATATATATGGATACGTTATGAGAATTATTACAGATAAAGAAGAAATGCTGGAGCAGAAAAATGATATGCGGAACCACACTGTAATTTGAATGACTCATGTGATTGTGAAGTTCGTCATGTTTATTACGTAACTATGGATAGATAAGTGAGGGCAATCCTGCTAATTTCAAGTATAACTTCGTATTTGATTAGAGTTTAGAGAGGAACCACTTAAGTTTGCGGTATCTCAATAGTGGTTGAGGGGACACCATTTTATTTTGCGTAAGACTTTGTATGGACTGGTGTACCGTAGATGAGGGTAAAAAAAAATATACAGGAACTTTGGACTGTGTCTGTAACTGTTTCGTTGGCGAACACTCGTTTGGTTCGTAGAAGGTAATGAAGATTATCGCGTACGCGCTGTAGGAATGAATTGAGGTACATGTGTTAAGAGTAAAGGATGCTTTTACCGTAATTCGTCTTGAGTTTTTTTTTATGGAGTTATGAATGACGTGTAATGTTCTTTTATGCTCGTCTAAGAGAAATTTATAGAATGTGCATTGGACTATTGCAGTTGATTATTTTAATAAAGCAAAACATTGGGATTGCGTGTATGATAGGTAACTTAAAACATTTCAGAGTTTAAGCCCAAGTTTATTTTGGGGGATTTTTTTTTATTTGAAAGCTTTATGCCCAAAAGTCATATCCCTGCAATAATACATTATGTCTTTAGTTCTTTTTTTTATTTAATTAATGAAAATCTCGGGGGGGCGAGATTTTCGACCATATTTTACATTATAGCATCGAAAGGGTTAATAAGGCGTAAAGGTTATATGAGTTATACCTCATCTGAAACTAAACTTGGGCTATAATCATTTGTTTCAAGTAATGCAACAATTATTTAATGGTTGTGGCGTTTGAGTGAGTGTGGTTCTCAGAACATTGATGGAAAATAATGTACAGGTATAAAATTATCTTTTTTTGTGTACTATGTATCTGTCAATGGTTAAATGAACTGCGGTCGTATAGTCAGTTGTTAAGAAGAGTCTCGTTCGTTTGTAAAATTGTAAAAAAATATTTCACACTCTTTCGTGAAATTAGATTAAAGGTATTGGTTAACATTTACCACATTTAAAAAAATCTGAGCTACATGATTCCCCATGCTTCCATTGTCTTAGGTCTCAAAATTGTATTTCAAAATGATTATTTAGTGCTTAAAAAAAAGTGAAAATCGTAAGTTGATAGGATTCACCTGCCCATTTTCTCCCATAGACTTACTGTGTGTACACCTACGCTATTTAAACTCGCCCCGAGTTTTAATTGTTTATTCATGCATAACTTGCCATTGGCAGTGTAACTTGTCAAACTTTTTATGCTAGGGTGTTTATTTGTCCACATGAACACTACTATGTAGTTCAGATATCAAAATTTGATAATGTTTTAAATTGAAGCTCCACGATGTTAGCCTATCACTTTAACTTACATAAGTATAACATGTGTTATTACTTGAATTAAAGACTATGATCGTACTGTATCATGGAAAATATAAACTAAAAAAATTATACTTAATAGAAATCAAAATGAACATGTCGTTTGTGCAATAAAAAAGAAATATGATAGCAGAAGATACGCGTAACAGGGTGAACACAATAACTATTTAGTGTATATTGTAATATACGTTATACTTTAAGATTTATGGTCATGTGCGTACCAGATTTAACATCAATATGCATTATTAAAAATTAAACTTGCGTGTACAGTTGTGCAATAATACAATATATTATACACACGATGTTGCTGACTAATATTCCGTATTTGTTTAATTTTACATGTTTCTACCAAAATATAAACTATAAAAAAAGTATGTTTAATAGATGAACATGTCGTTTTTGCAACAAAAACAAATATTGTGATAGTACAAGATACAATTTCAATTTTCAATTTCAATTTATTTATTCAATTCATAAAAAATAGCAATATATACAACAAACGAAATGTGAAGGGGAATTCACAAACAAAGCGAGTTGCTTGATTGCACCGTGATCCCCCGAATTATATCGGATAAAACCAAAATAAAATACACAAAATTACAATGATAACGAAATTGAAGGGGAAACAAACTTACACATAAACATGAAACACACACACCCACACACACGAATCAATGATGATATTAAATTTAGCAATGTAAAAAGATGGACAGATTCAGCATAATGCGGCATAAAATCAGTAGGAATTGATGAAATGTTGTTTGAATTTAGATTTGAATGCACTTATTGTATTAACGTTTTTCAAAAATGGACTGAGATTGTTCCATAGTTTAGTACCTTTATACAAAATAGAATTCTTTTGTTTCAGAGATAAACGGCAATATGGCAAGACAGCATTTTGTTTATATCGTGTGCTAAAGGTGTGTGTTGCATACTTTATAGGAAAACAGTCATTAAATATTTCAGGTAAGACAGCATTTACATGTTTGTACATAAAGAGACCAATTTTAAGTGAGACATTATCAAAAATTGTTAAAGAGTTCAAGTCTTTGAATATAGAAGCAGTGTGGGCAAGATAGTTGGCGTTTGAACAGACTCGAATAGCATTCTTTTGTAATAAATACAATCGCTGCAAGTTACTTGAGCTAGTTCCTGACCACACAATACTACAATAGTTTAAATAGGGCAAGACGAAGGCATTATACAACATGAAAAGAGTTTCCTTTGGGAGAAAAGAGCGAAGCTTACGCATGACACCAATAGACATGCTAATTTTACCATGGATATTGTTAACATGTTCAGTCCACGCTAGTTTGTCATCAATGGAAATTCCAAGAAAATTTGTACAATTAACCCTATCGATATTCACATTATCTAATTTCAAAAGTAATTCTAAAGGATTGTGTTGCTTGTTCAAGCG